>JAOXNG010000021.1:9560650-9571517 GCA_028566535.1 Scolopax minor
CATGAGCCAGCAATATGTCACTGGGGCAAAGGAGTCTAATGATATCCTGGACTGCATTAGGCAAAGCATTGCCAGCAGGTTGAGGGAGGTGATAGATATTTCCCCTCTACTTAGCACTGGTGAGGCCACATCTGAAGTACTGGGTCCAGTTCTGGGCTCCTCTGTGCAAGAGAACCATGGACATACTGGAGAGAGTCCAACTAAGGGCTACAAAGCTGATGAAGGGACTCTCCTATAGGAGTCCCAGCTGAGACATCTGGAACTGTTAAGCCTGGAAAAGAGAAGGCTCAGGGTGCGTCATGTCAATGTGTATGAATTACCTGAAGTGAGGGTGCATAGAGAAAGGAACCAGGCTCCCTTCAGTGGTTCCCAATCACAAGACCAGAGACAATGGGCACATACTGAAGCATAGGAGGTGCTGTGTGAACATCAGGAAGCACTTATTTACTATAATGGTGACCGAGCACTGGCACAGCTTGCCCAGAGAGGTTATGGAGTCTCCAACATTGCAGATATTCAAAAGCCATCTGGAGAAAATCCTGGACAATCAGCTGTAGGTGGCCCTATTTTGAGCAGGACGGTTGGAGCAAATGGCCTCCAGAGGTCTTTTCTACCCTAACTGTTCTGTGATTCTGTGATTAAACGGTTAGGAACAGAAGAACTAGCTTTAACTTGGTTTGGGTTCGTTTTATAGACATCCCCAAAATGTGATTGTTTTGAAACATCTACTACTTGTAGAAATTTTAATTGTGCAGTTCTGAGATAGATAAAGCCTTAGATGAAATGTTAATGTAGCTAGCCATAATATACATACAATCAAAGTGATTAATGAAAATCAAGAATTGTTCTAAAGCATCTGTTTCCTGATTGCAATGTGTGGAAGTACTCTGCACACATGGGACCTCAGTCCAGGCATTCACGTGGACTACAAAAGAAAATAATGTTGCTCAGTTCCTGTAAAATCTACAGAGAAAATAAAAAAAAAAAAAACCAATTGTTACTTTAGCTAAGAATGACCAGTTTTTAAGTGAAGAGAAGCTGGTTTTTTAATTGTAAAATTTCTTGTAATTAGTTTCATTGTCATTATCTGTAACTACTAATTAATCAGAATAACATTCAGCATTAGCATTGAAATGATTTTAGACTAGTAAAGGAGAAAATGAAGTTATTTTTAAAAATATAAAGATAACTATTTTGTTCACTTGCAGTCACAGATAGCCGTGATTAAATTTTAATTTGGTGTCAAATTAAACACTCGGTTCCAGCAGGCTGACTTCCAGAGTACAGCTCCACTCACTTCAGAGGAATTTCCCATTTAAACAAGCAGAAAGTTTGTTCTGTTCCATTATCAAGTCTTCCAAAGGCAGATTCAGCTCAGTTCACATCCACAAAATGAATCTTAGTAGTAGCCAAGAAAATTTTACGTATCCTATATAAATAACTATACAACAAAGTGATTTTGAGTATCTTTTATTGTGTACAGAGTTTTTATTGTGTACAGAGTGTCTTCTACATTTTTAGCTGCTAACTCTGAAGAGCACTTCATACCAAATTCTCTTCAGCCGCCTGTGTCAGTCGTAGCATCACTGTACATTCCTGACTTTAGTATAAAGACAGAGTGTGAATACAAAAATATGGCTAGTTCAGTTAATTTTGGTGTTGTACTAGTTTGGGAGGCACAAATATCCAACTACAGAGTCAGAGCCTGAGTATCTCAGATGGGCAGAATATGCAGTCATATGTCATCACCCTTTTGGAAGTATTATAAAGGATAAATATATTTACAGAGTAGAGATTGTGAAAGCGTAGATAGTTCACTATACAATACAAAACCAGCAGAAATTTTTTAGGAAGCACTGTCTAAAAAACTGTATCCTTCTCATGGACAGAAAATGTGACCTCTTCTTCTTTGAGTCTCCTGCTGGTGTTATCCAGGGTATCATCACCTCTCTAAAGCTGCCATCCAGTTGGAAAATTACTTCTGCCGTTCAACCACGGCACAGCGTTTTTACTCACTGTCAGCTCACCTAATCCTATTGTATTAACGGGTCTAACAGACCACTTTTGCTGAAAGGATGATTGGACAGGGATTTGATTTCTTCTGATAGTAACTGGGGCCTGATTTTGCAGCCTCTTGTATAGACATAATTGACTACATAAAGCACAGCAAAACAAGGAATCAGATTCATTGAGCAAGTTTATACTCTGATGTACACCAAAACAAGCGTGAAAAAAATCTGAAAAATCTTTATTCCTCATTTCACAACTGTTTCGTAAAGAAGTTGTTGAAATAAGTTATTTTATTACTTTTTCAATTTCATTTAAAAACAGATATTCTTAAAATAGAAATACCTGTGTCACTGTGCATCAGTTTTATAGAACATAGTCTGTTATTGCCATCAGTCTCTGCCAGCCAGAATAGTTAATTGAGTATGAAAGGTTTTGATAGGAATATCCTGAAAATATATTTTCCTGCCACGTACCCAGCAGGGCTAAATTGGAGAAAATCCAGAGGAATTATAATAGTGCTAGGAAGAAAAGAGGCATTATGGTAAGATGTACAGGCCATGTAAAGCGGACCATATGTGGTCAGTCCTTGATTCTAGTTAGTCTATGCATTCTCCGTGGTAGGAAGGAAGATGTCTAAACACAAATCAAATTAAAGTGTATGAATCCCAGAGATTTTCAATGGAAATCAAATTTTTCCAATCCAGACAAATATCCTCAGAGGCTAAACAGAGAAGTGCAGCAGTTCTTAAAGAATATCTGGTTACTGAGTGAAATATATAGATTTACATTGTGTTTCATTTTCTGGTTATACATGGAAATTAAAACACAGAGGAGGGAGCATGGTTCTTTGAGTCACCTTCACTTATGCAAATGACTTATTTCTCCTTTCATTATCTGGGTTATTAATATTACTGAATTCAATTATGAAAAACCTTTGATTCCACCTTTGATTCCTGGTTGTGGTTACTGCAGCCATGACACAGACAGAAGAACACTTGTCCCATTTACTGATGAAAATTTTTTTAAAGCATTGACATCTTGCAAGAAGGTCTGAAGTTTAGTTCATCTGAGACTAGCCAGGCCCATTTTGGAGAAAAAGAATTCAATTTAATGAGGTGGCAAAATAAGGCCAAAGTCAAATTTCTTGGGATTGTAATACAATTAAAAAGCAGTCATTTTAATGTCTACATCATGATCTCTCCCCTGAGACAGTCCAAGTTTATTTAGAAGTGTGGTAAAAATTACTAAAAGAAAAGGACAAGTAACTTTCAAAAAATGTCAGTTCTGGGAAGTAGTTGAGAAAAAAGAGATATAAGTATCAAAGATATGCTTATTTGCTAACAACTGTGGCTCCAAAGAAGCACAAGTATATTCAGATGTGCAATATCTAAAAATGTGTAACAATAAAATAATTGCAGATTAATAGCTTTAAACTAAAGCAGTGCTGAATGATTTAATGTTTGATACACTTGTGACGATAAATGATAGAAAAGTGGTAAAGCTGCATAGAAATCAAACAGCACAAAAAATTGTTGCCTCAGAAAGATTATTGATTTAATCATGTCTAGATTTTTATTCTGTTTGTCAGCAGCAGCAACTAGGGAGGGAATTAGAAAATATTACAGGGTGTAGAAATAAATAAATTGGGGGTGGGGATGTTTTCCTACTGGGGACAACAGTAATAATTTGTCTGAATAATTTTTTTTTCACCCATTATATTTGAATTCTTCATGGGAAACATTTTCAGTAAGCTCTTTGTACAATTGATGCAGAGATTGGTTCCAAGAAAACAATTTATTTAAATTTTGTGTTTAACAGGGTGTCAAAGTATTTGCTCCTGTTTATGCTTGGTTTCTCTTCTCATTTGGCTAGAGAAAATTCAGAGATACATACATGGCCAGAATATGCTGCTATGAAAATATTAACCTGACCTTTGAAATGGCAAAAGGCAGCATTTCTTCTAGTAATTCCTACAATGCAGCCCAAAAGCAATGATTAATATACAGTTCCATTTAGACAAAGGCTCTGTCTTAAGAATTCAGGGAAGAATCTCCCAGTATTCCCCATGATTATTTTATCTTTACTGAAAATTTTCATCTTATTTTCAGTTTGAACTTTTCTGACTCTCAATCCCAGCATTTGTCTGTTTCCAGTTGGAAGGGCTTCCTGGTATTAAGAATCTTTCTCCTGACATAGATAGTTACAGACTGGGTTCAAGACACCTCTTATTCTCATTTTTGATACGGTAAATTGAGCATCTTAAGCTTTCATTGCTTAGTTTTCTTAGGTTTTTAATGCCATGAATGACTGTGGAAAAGTTGGGTTTTTTTCTGAAACCTCTTTCACTTTTTACTTCCTATTAAATTGATGAGCACTGGAATGAAACAGTAATGGTTTTAGTTACGCCACAAAAAGTAATGCCCTTTCTGTTTGTTATTTCTTTGCTTGTGCATTTAAGGCTTGCACTGCCTCCCCTTAGTTGCTGCTTCACTCTAAGAGCTCTTCTACAGTAGCTTAACTAAAATGATCTCGTCATTATTTCATTCCCACTGCACTTGGGGTACACAGCGTTGTCTGGAAAAGGTGGCCTCACCTAGAGTAAATTCAGGGATATTAGTGGAATTTACAGAGGTGTACCGAATTTGGGCTGATGGCTTGGTCTTGCCACAAAACTGGCAGAAACATCTAATTGTGCCCTGACAATCCTCGTTTGGAGAAAGTCTCATCCTGATTTTTGGTCAAGACAGACCATCCGTCCAAACAAATCAGTAAGAGTCCCCTTTATACTCTATTATATTTTAACCCACTGCACCAGAAAATCCTCTGAATGGGTCCACCTGAAGCTGCATGGAGACTGCGAGAGACTGTACATTGATTTCAGACCTAATGGGGCCATGAGGAAATGTAGGAACTTCTGGGCACTGTTCCCTAGGTTCGGGTAGATTTGCAGATTTTGCAGATGAATCCCAAATTTTGTTCTGTGAAGCCCAGTGGTGGGAAATGCTGCTTCTCTGTTTGCTCAATATTCAAGCAGAAATCTGCAACAGAGTCAGAATTCTGTACTAGGTATCTTTATAATACATTTCTAATTTTTCATAATTACAGTTAGCAATTAAAATCAATATTTACTGTGGTTTTCAAAAGTACATTTCCAAAAAATGCAAATAGTCCTAATGGAATTTGTCAGATACACACCACTTGAGAAGATCAATGCTAAGAGCCACAGATGTTTAGTCCATCATTATTGAGACTATGGAGGTTCATGCTCTATAACATACTTTGTAAGATACCTCATGTTTTCATATACTTTCCAAGTATTTTCTTTTGAATCACCCATTCACCCAAAAATAATTTCTCTGACAATTTGAGAAACTGATGGGACAGGCTAAGTTACACTATCCAAGAGAGCTGGGTGCATGCCCTCAGAAGAAATTGCCTCTTGGAATAAAATTCTCCAGCATAGTATTTTTAAGTAGATAAATTTGTCGAGAAACATGCATTATTCTGTGAGAAAACAAACTTCAGATCTTTAAAACAATTTCTAGCCAATGAAAACAATTGCACTTCACCTGGATAAAATAAGCTTAATTTCCAGCTACTTCCCCACTACTTGTACTACTGACTATCTCATGAAATTTCATAAACTATATCTGTGGTATATTTTACCCTTCATTTTTGCAAAATGTGATTTCAAACTATAATTTTGATGAGGGAAAAAAACCCTATTAAAATGCCACTTCTCATATGCTATATCTTATTATGATATTTCTAGAATGGTATGTCCGTAACTTCAAAATATTAATGTACCGTTTCATCTGTTTATCATGAAAATACTGTTGATATATGATTGTCAGCACAAATATTGTGCTCTGCGTGTAGCTAAGATGTAAATATTCTAGCAGAGGAAAAAAAAATGTAATAGCAAAATAACCACAAAGCATATAAACAGTTACTTTTTTTTAAAAAAAAGTCAAGCTTTCTGTGAAGCATCACCAAATATTAAAATGATTCTTGAATTAACAAAAATGTCCTGTAAAAATATGACTCCCCTTTATTATGTCACTGAATCATAGTAATAGGCTAAAATGGATTTGGTTTTGCTGCAAAAAATGCAGAGCAGATTCTGCTCTAAGCTCAGTGGGGACAGCCTGAGATAATTCATCTAAAGATAATAAGCCAGATTCACAGCCTGTGTAAGTTGTGTAGTTGTACCGATTTCAACTGTGTCACACCAGATTTAAATCAACTGAGTATTTGGCTTGGTATGTGCAGTCAACAGATTACACCAGTGGTACTGAGAGCACAATTTGGCCAAAGGAATTAGGTTGTAAATGCAGGAATTAGCCATGCAATTTAGTATCATTGGTGGGAGTGGGGGAAGGTCTAGGAAATAAGAATTTGCAGTGGATGAAGACCTGTGTAGTTCTGCAGCTGAGTAGCTCGGGGCAACGTCAACAGAACAGACTTTTCACATCTGCTAGAAGTCAGAGTGCTGAAGAGAACGTGACCTGCCTGGGCAGTCGTGCAGGCACTAGTGGAGGCTGTAAGGCTCTTCTGCACCTTCACTGTTGCACTGAGAGTCCCTTTTAGCCTCTTGTCTCCTACCTGGGCTCTGCCTTGGTGAAAACCATTGGGACAATCGGCTGGTGTGGAAAAGGCAAAGAGTCATTCTGTGCCGATGCCTACAGAAGCTAGGAGATGGCTCTTTGGGTCTTGAAAGCTTCTGATTCCACTGATGCCAACGGAGCTACTCGCTAGACAATAAGGTCCTCCAGGATGGATGGATGTAAATATGGATAAATTCAGACTGTGAGTGGCTAAATTATCAGCAGTGACAGAAATTATAATACGGCTTTACTCTCTTCCTGGTACATAAATTTTACACCAGTGCAACCATAATGATATAAATACAGTTACTTTTCTTCCTGAGGAAGATTTTATTCCCTCTGAATTGCAAAATTAAGATTTTGATAGTATACCTGGCTTTCAAAGACATTCCCCTTTTTGTTTTTTTATTGAGTGACTGGAGTTAGCAAAATGGATAAAAAACAATGTTAGAATTTGGGTGCTTCTTAGTGCCTGCTTAGAAGAATAGGCCAAGACAAGAAAATGGGAATCAGGAAAGTCAAGCAAAGTATTAGTGATATGGAAATATATCAGCCATCACAACCCCCCCACCTTACATAACTAATAGTACTCAATGCTAATCTAACGTAAAGACATTGTAAAGTACTGTAAAGAAGCTGAACTGCTTTTTTTCTTAGATTGCAAAACTCTTTAAGATGGTTTAACTTAGCATGACAAAAACATGTGGAGGAATACAATTTTCATTGTTATTTACTAATGTATAGGGGTTTGGATTTAGACACTGTTTTATTCACAGAATAGGAATTCAACACTTAGAATTTCTTTAATCCAAAATGTTTTGACAATGTAATTTACTAACACTTAAAAGTTTAATCAATCAGCCATTTAGGGGAAGCCACTCAGCTAATGTAAATCCTTCTGGTGACAGAGTCATCAAAAACCACACACCACACACTACTGAACAGGGCCCATGATAGAAACCAAAATATGCTAAACCCTGTAACCAGATGAGTTTAACCATCTGATGCTGCCTGTGATGTCATTTTCAGAACTCTCCCTTTGACTGACATGAGCAACAGAACTGGCCTTTGGGCAAGTTGACATGTTGTTTTTAAGGAATTGTGTTTTAAACTAAATATGGCCACCAAAAAGGATGTCATTGCAGCATTGGTATTATAATATCCCAACACTGCAGTAACCAGAAATAGATGAAGGAGCCTGAAATTATCCTACAATTTAAATAACTAATTTACTTTTCATTAAGTTTGGAGGGGTTTGTACTTAAAGAAAGGAAATTACTATATGCAGTTGAATGAAGAAAGCTCTTCCAGAAAAGTTTAGCTGTAAGTAGCTATTGCTACTGGCCCAAATATCACTATAATTTATGCTGCACATAGAACAGAATATCTTTATCTTGTGAAATTGGATGTTTCTCATTTTCCCAAAGAACTTTATTGGATTTGTTGATCTTCACGTATTTAGTCACAACAGGCATACTGCTTTTCATATTTTTTTTTCTTTTCATCCTCTTGCTTTCCTAAATGCATTGAAACAGTATGTACCTTTTGCAGGTTCATAAGAAACTAAAATTTCAGGCAATGAGATTTTAGAAGTCTAAATTTAGAATGTGTGCAAGGAAAGGGTGATTGGAAATGTCTTAAGCCAAATAACTTTATCTGGTTTGACCTATGAGTATAACAACTGAAACCTGAGAGACTTAAGCCCTTAGTATTCACACTTTATAGTAGTTATTAATTTTAAAGTGGTAAATTTTTCAAATTATTTATTGGAATAATGTGTAGTTATGATGAGATTTGTCAGTATTTTCCAGTATTTTGTGGCAACTTACAAAGGCTTTTCATTCTGCAAGTGACCCATTCTGGCAGGAAATCTCTATGCTTAAGAGAGCCCAGTTCTGGGTAACTCATTTTACTGACTCCTGGTTTACAATATATACAAATGAATTTAGATCACTTTTCTTAACAATAACATGAAAAGCTCTTTTCCTATAGGAAATTCAGCCCATAACTGAACTGGGCTTCCTTTTCCAATTGCCTGTGAGTGCTTGTTCCTATGGCAGTGTTGGTAGAGACAGCACAGACAGCAGGAATAGATCTCCCAAGCAGTCAGACTGTGGTGTTGTCACCTCACCCTTCCTTGTTTCTTTGTTGGTTTCACACAGTCCATCTCCTTGACTTCTGTCTTGTTTTTCATTTGTTATTTTACCTTGCCCATCTTTTCTCCCCCCTCACCCCGAGATATCTTTGTACTCTGTTCTATCCTCTCCTTAGTAAAAATCATAATGGGCAACAGAGACATCTCTCTCAAAATCACCTGCTTGGCGGAGGAAATTAGGACTATAGAGACTAGCATGAGTACTACTAGGAACTAGGACACTAGCACTTGGGGGAACCTTCTTTCCTGCGTCCCGTATTGTTGTTGGGTTGGGGACAAAAGGCCAAGTTACTGCTTGTTGATAGCAGCCTTTACTTAGGCAAAAGGCCTTTTTTAAACCAGGAGAAGAACCCGTGTCTGAGATTGCTGTGGCCTTTGCTAGCTGTACCGGGCAGAGAATTAATTGATTTTTTTTTAAGATGTGCCAGTTTGTGATGCTGACAAAAACTGTGGGAAATAATCCTACAATTCTGAGTTATTCCACACGTTTTAAGTGATAGTTTTTCCACACTGGATTCAGAGATCCAATGGAATGACCAGAGTGAGTGCAGGATCTGCCACACTGCCTGTGGTAACATCTTCATAGCATATTCTAAAACTTGTTATCTTGTTCAATCTGTTTAAAGTCATTGATTTCATACAGGTCATTAAAGAAAATTCAGAATGGAAAAGTAGAAGCAGATGAACTTAGAATCTCTATGACAAATGACTGATGGCTTTATATAGTTATAAAAGTCTTACAAGAATATCCTCTGATTAATGACTTATAATAATTAATCTTACAAAGAGCTGCAGTAAATCCTGTACTTTTGCACTTTGGAAAAAGTATTGTTTTATTTCATATCACGTAAAATTTGTTAAATAGAGGAAACACTGCTTCCCTGGTGCTTTTGTTTTTCCCTCTGGATTGTAGCAATGGAGCACTTGCATGTTGTGTTTGATGCCTTGCATGATGAAGACATGCAATGGCAAGTTCCAGTCTGCATGCTGCTTAATGAATGTTTTCCTTTTCTCTCCTTCCCTGTTATGTGCTTACAGAAGACAACTATGTGGAAGGTGGGTGCTTTCTACCTTATTTTCCTAAGCTCTTGTTTTTCCCTTCTGTTTAGTGGTTTTTTTCCCCTTCTGCTTAATGTTATAAAAGTACGCATATCATTCAGTACGGTAAGTTGCATTTTTTACCCATAAAGGGATACAAGTGTATTAAATAAGTGTGATTTCTTTTTCCATACAGAACACAACCAAAGCTCCATTTTAATCTTGGCCTTATTGGCAATTCCAGAATATTCCCACTGAAACAATAGGATTTATACTCATATGGCTGATACCACTCTTAAAAATCATTCGGGAAATGTGCAGAAGCACTGATTTCTTCTCATGTTCTGTATGAAAAACACTGTATGAAACAATTTGTTTCATTAGTGCGGAGCATAAATCCTCCTCCTAAGAATGTAATGCATGTTAAATACCTATCTTTTAATTGCTTAGGAAAATGGAAAGCGCTTTTCTCTTTAACACTACAAATCTTGCTTTCAGTAATATCCTTTACAACACAAAGATTTAGGATAAAAAGTTTTTCTGTCTCCCTTTTACCATAATGCACTCTACCTTTTTGGACACTGTGAAAGAAGCAGCATGTGATTTTAATAATACTGTTGGTATGTAATTAAGTCCCTTTAAAGAAAGTATGGCACAGGGCAGTGGAAACTAAAGCACAATGGCATCTAGCCTGAATATTGGTAAGTAAGTCTATCAGCTGGTGAAACATGTTGCGGGCATATATCTTGTAGCTTAAAGGTACAGAATGTGCTTCACATATCAGTTATTGCTGGGAATCAATATTGTCTTTTTCCCTATAAGCCAAAAGGTGCAGGTGCTTTATTATGTGCAGGTGCTTTTAAAAGTCTCTCTGGGCTGAATCTTTGCATACTGGATTATCTAGTTGAAAACTCAGTTTATCTATCAAAACTGATCAATAACTTGTATTTTATTTTTTCCAAGACTTGTAAAACTATCTTTAAATCAAGGACTTTAAAAGCTAACTCATATGCAAAGTCACTGCCCTGGCACAGCTCTGACCCAGGGTCCTGTGGTG
>JAOXNG010000021.1:9571523-9583121 GCA_028566535.1 Scolopax minor
TGTGGGCCCTGACTTCATCCAGGATTCAAGTCACCATGGGCCACTACCTGCCTGTGCCGTGGCACTTTTCTCAAAAAGCCTGGAAGTATCAGTACTGCATTCCTCTCTGGTGTTGTATTCAAGGGCAAAGAGAGGTGCTCAGATTTAGCACATCATACATGATGCCGTGCCATCTCATTAAAATGTATGATACCAGTAGGAGAAATAAAATTTAAGCAATTCTGATGCTTTAATTCTGTGCACTGTCATGCACATACATATCAATACAATTGCCTTTTCATTGTGATATAAAAACATATTAAATGACACTGGGACAGAAATTCTAACTGAAAAACACAAAAGCCCAGAAACAAGTACCTAATCTTATACTTGATCTGACCATAAAACTTACTGATGTCAATATGAGTCTCAAATGTGAATTAGGATCAGTGTAACTAGATAAGGAGATTCAGTTTCATTTCATGTATTCATTTATGCACAGCAGTAGAAGGGAAAGCCTGGATAGCAGTTAATCCAGACTTTACCTGAATCTAATTCTTAAAACTGCAACCTTAAATTTATTCCAACACAGGTCTGTATACTTATACAAACATTAAAGTTACAAAGAATGTATATGTAAAGAATGGAAGCAGAGAATGGTCTGTCCAAAGCTCGAGTTGGAAACCAAGCTATAATTTTTCATCTTTGATTTCTGCGATATCTGAGCATCTCTGAAAGTTAGGCTACATAAGAAAACAGAAGGATTTAGTATTACAGAGTTAATTGTATATACATTGCTGGTATGAAAAGGCTACGTTTTATTAATTTTACTGAAATTGTGCTAGGGTTGAACGTGTTTACTGCAGCTTTACCATAATTAAATTTTGTTTTGGCCTGTGCTCTGCATGGAACTCACACACCAAATTATGAAAATATCCTATCTTCATATCTGCCTCCACTATCCCATCCTCTACCCCTTAATTCTCTCCTCTCAGAGCCAAGCTCAGTATGAAGGGAATGGATGACACATGAAGTATTCCTACTAAATCTGGAATTCCTAATTCACAAAGAAAAGGCTTTTATCACTCTGTTTATGAAATAATGGTGCACAAATTAATATTGTCAATGTATGGTATGCCCATAATGGCTAGTTAAGGCTAGAGCTTTCCATGACTATCCATTGTGGTATTTTCTATTACAAGCAGATTATCATTTAAAAACCTAGCAGGGTTTGCTATCATGGTAGATGTATCTGTATCATTTTAAACCACTTTGTGGACTGCACAGGTGCAGTCATAGTAACTCTTCACCCTTCCATAGCCTTCATCCTTAGATTGCAAAAAATATAAAATAAGGTAAGTATCGTTATGTGCTTTTAGCAGTAAGTATAAATAGCCTTATTCCTTCACAAATAAAGTAATATAGAGTCAAACATAATACAGTGTTTTGAGGACTAGTACTAAATTTTTTAATTGATAGATGTTTGGTTTGAGCAGTGTATTTTTTTAACATCCATTTGACTTCCTTTTTTAGCTGAACAGCACTGTAAGTGACTCTTAAAATTCTAGTGGTTTCTATGATGTTTTCAAGAGGCACTTCTGCCATTTACATTTTTTTCAAATTATATAAGAATCATGTATTTACAATTGACCAGTCTCGTATATCATTTTAGCAAAAATAGCAGCTATCAAGCAGTGGTAATCTCCTGGACCTTTTGTTTAGGTCCTTATAGCTACAAAGATCATATTTAAATGCAAGCTAGTAAGAGTTTTTCTTCTTTGCATTCCCCTAGGAGACATGAGAGAGATTTGCTTTGTGCCTTCTAAAAGCTGAAAGAGTTTATATAAAATAACTGCTGAAAAGTCACAATGTTATTAAAGATCTAACATTTGACTAGTTTCACCTTCCCTCTATCCAGTACAGTTAAGGTCAAGTCAAAAGTCTGAGATTTCTTACTACAGTTGCCAACACAAAAACTTAAAAGCCAAAAGCCAAGTTAGATAATCACACTTCCAGAAGGTCACACATCAAAGGATCCAAGCAAGACCATTCCACATTAAAAGAATGAAGCTTGAGCATAGATCTTTATAGTTGTGTATTCAGCGTGCCTCTCGCAGCAACGATTACGGAGCAAGAACACACGTGAAAACATTTCTACTCTCTCTCCGAGGCTGCCAAGTGCAGCCCAGCTGTGTGATATTTCCCAAGCAATGCTCGTGTCGGCATCCCTTCAAGATCACACTCAGCTTTCATCAGGTAATCCCTGCTGCAAGGTGGTGTGTTAGGGAACAGAATGGATTGCACAAGAGGTGGGGCACGTCAGGCCCTTTAGTTTAACCACGCATCTAAAATAGCATAGACATTAAAAGCACTAATTAAGCAAAACCATTGTTAGTCTATTTGCAACATCAGTTGAGATTTGGAACCGATAAGATATGAATCCTTTCAGACTGATTGCAGGCAGGAGTATCTTCTTTGAACTCCCCCCAAGTACTGTAAGTCATTTGTGCACCGAATTTTCTTTGTGAATTAGAAATCACAGGAACTCTGTAGGAAGTCTGCTTTCCAATAAAGAGAAGGATATTTTATTGCACACCTTCTTCGTGTGAATTAATTTTAATTAATTGCAAATTAGAAAATGATGTATCACTTTTTATAGTTGTTGGAGAAGAGGAGTACATTTAACACATGAGCAATTAGTAACTTCTAAAATGGATCCTGAACCAGTAAAGTTCAACAAGAAAATGCCCATTTTTTAAACCAGACATAAAATGTGGAAAAACCTTAATATTTCTAGAAAAATGTTTTCCCTGCATTACATTATTCTCAGTGAGGATATAAGTATCATTTCATTACTATGAATTAAAATATTTTTGGTTAAACAGAAATGAAGTTTGGCTCTGGTTGAGTGATTATTGTTATGGATGTCTGTTTTGAAATGTCACTAGACCTCTACTGGTATGATTGGATTTCATCTCACAATACAAATATAAAGGAAAATCTATTTCTCATAGATTTATGAAGTAGCTGCAGAAGCTGTCACTTAAATTTTCTTTATTGCTATGTATTTTATATTACATATGTAATAATTTGCCTTCTCTAGAACAAATTCATTCTACTGTCACATTTCACACAAATAAGAAGACATCCCTTGCATTATCATATCAATGTGATGAAGAAATTTTATTTAATTACCCAAAATGCTCATTTTTATGAGGGGAAAAAGATCAGACCCAGCCCATTTTTCAGGTTTACACTTCTCCAGGTTTTGATCGTCATTTCACATGTAGAGGACAGGAAGTCCTCCCAGCAAAGTGTTCAAAGCAAGATAATCAAAATACAATAAAGACAGATGGAATATTAAAGAACTGGTTGGATTTGAAAGCATTTTATTATTTGCTGTCATCCCAACTACTGCACAGAAGAAATACACAATAAAACAGCACCCAGTGTTTGAATTGCAGTTCTGTTACTCGTAGCCCAAAGCATTCCAACCAGTGGTTGAAAAATGCTCTTTGATTTCCCTCTGTGATACAGACATCTCATAGGAAACAGATGCCTGTCACAAAACATTTTTGTCACTGTGACAACACCACCTTCCCGTGCTCCCTTGTTTATTGCTGACTGTGCTCTTGTTTCCCTTCAAGGTCTGGCGCACCTGATGATGGGCGACCAAGGTATGGGCTCTGTTCCTTTTCCACTCTGCTTTCATTGTTTCTTCTTGTTCTGTAGCTGCTTTGAATCCATCACTGCAAATGATGGGCAAATGCTTGAAAGCTGTCTTTGGCTGCAAATAAACACATGGTTTTAGTCACATCTTTTCTTATTTCATTTTTTTTTTGTTTGCTCCGTAAGCTTTTGTCCTTCCTGCCTCCTCAATTCCCCCTCTTGCAATACAATAACTGAAGAGGTGAGAGAAATAACAAGGTGATTAAGAAAATTTAATGAATTTATCAGAAAATACAATTATGGGTGATTCTATAAACGATAAACGAAGCACAAGAGCACTCTTCAGGTAGCTCCTCAAAGAAGATACTCAGCTTGTCACATTGTACACATTGAAGAGTCCATTTACATTAATGCATGGCTGATTGGAAATGTGCAGAAAGCACCTGCTCCTGGCTTCTGGAATGCTGAGAGTACAATTTTACAACCTAACAAAATCAGTGATTTATTTTTTTTTCCTCCTAACCTATTGTCCATGTTACTTTTACGTCACTCTTTCTTATCTAAGCATGGGTTATTTCTGTGTTTCTCTGCATGTTCATGGTTGGAAAAAATAAAACTGAATCCCTAATATGACACTGATTGCATCTCCATTTGTCTCCAGACACTTACCTTATACTTTGTCTCTTCATGTTCAGATACTATTGCATTTACATATACTCATGACTCTTACTGTTGTTTCTCTCCTCTTCTTTATTCTCTTTTTGTCTGGAAATGCTTTCTTCATGGAACCATTTCACCAATCCATAGGTAAAAGTAAAGGTATTACATGATTTTATTTATTTTTTAATGCCATCAGTATACTTTAATGTATGTATAAGCAATGCAAATAAATGTAAATCTTTTTGCACTGATAACATGAGGTAGGTATATATTTAAAGTAAATATTTCATGGATAACAAGGTAAGGAGAATTATCCTGAAGTACAGGCTAACCTTTTTTTAAAGTTTGTCTCCTGGTTTTGTGAGAGATGTAAAGCTTTGGCAGTGATAAAGGAGGCTACAGTTGTAGAAAACATTCAGGATGAAATAACAGCCACATTTTGAGGTATGCATTTTTCTGTTCTCAAAGAATTGTAGTCTAAACCACCAGACAAAGCAAAAAGCATGATGTTGTTCAACAGAGACTCTCTGGATATAATCTGTCCAGAGCCAGTCTACAGCTTGATGTAAGTTTTAAATCTGAATAGCACTGACTTCAGCAAGTCTCTGCTATCAGCTGATCACATTTGCCCTGAGATTTTCCTTGTATATTAATCACTTTGATTGTATCTGAGACAAGAATTGGACAAAGCAATGAAGAAGAATGAACTCCAAGGAGAAGTGTGGGGTGTATTTCAGGATTTTTCACTCTTTTTTATTTCTTTATCTAACAAATACCAGCCATGTTTACTTTCTTTCTCCTGGAGGGAACATGTGCAGTAGGGTCAAGACTTTTCCTGTAAAAATAAACACCAGGTTGCTATGAGGATACTTTTTCACAGACCCCATGTAAATATGTATTTTATTATAAGAAGCTGGTCATTAAAAGCCAGTAAATCTGTGTTACGTATGATGAATAATACAGTATTAATAATCTTAAGCATTTGTCAGGGTGTGCCTACTCTTGGTATAAATCAGAAATGCAATTTGCATGGTCGTACTTTACTAACTAGCTAGATTAGAAATAACCTTACAGGTTCCTTGGTGTCTTGGCTGATTTAGTGTTTCCACATCTAGAAAGTTCATGTGATGCAATGATTGTAGTGTCTCATACCTCTTCATATCAGAAGTCTCTGGAAAGACTGTGTACCTGCTTATAGGTGGAATACTAAAGTGTTCTGTGTGTTCTGAAGCTGTAAATCTTTTTGCCTCAGAAAAGTTTTAAGCCAGGAGAATGAAAAACAGTCTACTGATTTCTGTGTTTTGTAGGATTGTCTTGTTTGCTGGATCCTTGTGTTTTTCTTAAAGTTACCTTGTATGTATTACTTCCTTATTACTTCTTATCGCTTTCTTATTCCTTAATGGTAGATATCTTGGGTGGAATTACCTTAAAATGACACTTTATACTAACTGAACTGTGATGTTGTAGGTCATTTTTATCAATACCAAGGAATTATTTTTCTAGATTATTCTATACAGAACACATGACGTAGTATGAACAACAATGAAGTTTTATTTTGTATAAAGGGATGACAACATAAGCATTATGAATATATGTTATGATTGGTGGTTGATCTGGAAAGCAGATTTTAACAAAAATAAACCCCAACTTTGCAAGTATTGTGCAATAGTTAGATATTTATACTTTTATTTTAAAAGATTTACAACTGTATGACCTTGGATATCTTATACATTTCATGATATGCTGTGTGACATAGTTTGAACACCAGTCATCTAATCGTTTTACTACTTTTTTCTTTTCACATTTTAATTTTTTATTAGATTTATCCAGTTTTTATGGGAATGCCAATTACTGTGTTTTGGTAATCACAATATTTCTACAAATATAACACTGTATATTTGTTCAAATGGATGGAAGGGGTTTATGCTTATACAACCTCCAGATGCTTGTAACAGAAAATATCCCTTGATAATGAACCCCATCCTCAGCCCAGGGAAAATGGCTTCATTTTATTGACTATCTGGAAACTACACTAATATTGGCTATTGAAACACATAATCTTGAACCAGTTGTGATAACACATGCTTGTGATGCGTGACAACATAACAAAGGAAGAGGGCGATGGAAAGGAATGAAGGAACAAAAAGGGAGCTCAACATTGAATTCATTTGCACCTATTTCAGTCTTTCATTAATAATTTCAATTTGTTTAGAGGTCAGTAACAAAAGTGATTGCAAAATTCTGAGTGATTATTTCATTAATTATTCTTATTTGGGAAATATAAGCAATAAAATAATTTAAAGAAGCTTTAATATGCAATTTGCCTTGGAGAGTGTAAATGCCTGAAGTATCACTATCTTCTTTAATTGTGTAGATGTTCTTTGGGATACTGGAAAAGGAAAAGAAAACACTATACCTTAAGAATGAGGACAGGATGTGGACAGGGCAGGGACCTGGTGTTGAAGGAGGGGTGAGGAGGCCTTTCCAAGTGGGCAAGCAAGACAAAATCAGTACAATCTCACTGGACGCACCTGCTATTTGTCATTTAATTGTAAATATAAATTGGGATACTCTGGATAATTTCCCCCAAAAGCTTTTAATGAAGCTTTATCAGTATTACCAAAGCTGTCTCTGGCCTTTAGAGAAAGGCAAAAGCAAAGCTCAGAAGATTTCACAGGGCTGAGACATCTGTCAATACTGAAGGTCATGCAACTTGATTTATATACAAAACCAGCTGACATAAAGGAGAATATAACAGAAAGCTGAGAGCATTTATAGAAGCTTGTCTCAAAACTTTAGAGCTTTACAAAACTTGTTTTCTAATCCATTCATTACTCCTTGTAGATGATAAGCCTAATTCTAGGAAGAGCCACCAGCTTTTAGTTGTACTGGCGTTCATTTATTTTCTGATAACCTTGATATGTGTTTAAAAATACTTAGGAAATCCATTTTTTTCTCCTGGAAATCACTTACCTATATAGAATTTTGACAGTAGAGTTCTCACAGCTGGGTGGTGAAAAGACAAGGAAAGGTGCGTAAGTGGGGTTCATGCTTTTATTAGACCACTTGAATATGCTACTGAGAGTAATTGTTTGAATTTGAAGCAAACCTTGACGTCTCCTGGTGATAACAGACAGGGAAGAGGATTTGTTTGCCCCAAAAAAATTTGTGCCCAGACAAATTTTGTCTGCTTTCTCCAGCTATTGTAGGTGGTCTAATAAAACTACCGTTTCCACCTTTACTTCATCAGAAGTTAGTATCTCTTGTATTTCTCATGCAGAATTGTTTTGTGATAATAGTAATACAACTAAGATTACATGGCAACTATTGTAAAACACTCAGTTTCCTTATTCTTTCTAAAAAATTCCTCTCTTCCTTTTCATTTTCTTTTGATGATCAATTTATAATTCAGTTACTATAAGCAATTTATAATTCAGTTACTATAATATAAAGTGACATGTATTATTTGTATATTGCAGTTCTCTTAAGCTGATACATATTTTTAACTATAGTTTATTTCTATGTAAATAACCTACTTTTGACAATATATATTACTCATTCTATGCCTAAACACTATATTCATTCTTCTGTTCTATTACTTTAGAGATTATGTGCAGCTTTAAATTGTATGTGAGTCACTTGGGTCCATAACAAACTCTTAAATGATATCTAGCTGCGCAATAAGTGCTTCTACGAAAAGATTGATAGCACAACTGCAATTTATTGTATTAGATTACAGGCTTTTGATATGCTGGTGTTTGGTATTCTGGGTATAAATGCTGATGAAAGACTTCAGAACGTCAATTTTTACATGTGTCAGATTCCTTGACAAAAGAAGGCAAATTTTGTGTTACACAAGCTAACGTACAATATCCGTAAATCTAAAGTGATGCCACTGGGTATTTTTAAGAACAGAATTTTGTTAATTCACACAATTCAGTTGACAACTGGAAAAACAGGGTACTGGAAAAAAGATAATTAAATAAAGCTTTAAGAATCACAAGCATTATAATGATATGCTATATCTAAGTAATTCCGTTGTGCTTGGGTCATGCAACACAAATATCACCTCGTGCCAGTAACCTCCCCTACCATCAAATTACAGAAAATTCAGTCATTAACCTCAATACGACTATATGTTCATCTTACTGTGATGACTTTCTTTTTTGCTCAGTTTTCAAAGCAATACTAAAATAGTTTTGGCCTCTTACACTCTCCGATGCTCCTGGGATTGTTGAAAAGCCTGTCCTCATCTGCTTTTGTGCGTGCTGCTTCAAAGCGGGTCTGAAAGCCACGCATCCTCCGGCCTTCCTTGACCCAAGCCACCAATAGTCCAGAAGCTGTGCAAGTGCTTTGGTGGAGCACTGAGCCTTAGCAATATTTTTGCTAGAGCTCTATTTATGGCTGGGTGCCCTGTTGACATGGGTTCAGTTACAGGCCTTCTCTTCTGCAGCTGGGTTTTGTCTGGCGAGCACAAAACATAGACAGAGGGCCTTCTTGACTCTCTGCACACATAGTTGCATATCCTAGGTGATAGCAGCTGATTTGAAAGACTCACTGCTAGAATTGAAGTGAATTGATTTAGGAATTTTACTCAGAATGGGGTTGCTGTTCTTGGGTAACTGAAATAATTTCTGAGTGACATTACAGCAGATGAATGTATAACCTAAGTCTCCTTGCTCAATCATCTCCTAGTCACTTCTACTGATGAACAAATCAAGGAAATTTAAACATTCATCCTCCATTTAACAGATCCCAAACATTCTGAGATAATTTATAACATCATCAGCACAAGAATTTAAAACATATTTTATATTAAATGAAAGAAATTAAGGAACCTTAAATATAAAGCCCTTCAAAGCACTACAACAAGCAATAATTACACATCATATCTGTTCTATGGTGACTTTTTTTTTAAAGAACCTCATAAATATAGCTGAACAGTGGCTGATGCTCACCAAAAATGCTGCAATTAAGTTCTTCTGTGTAACCCATGCACGTATGCTTATACATACATGTTCCAATATTTAAAGTATCTTTATATTTTTATGGTTAATCTGTTCAAATTTTTTTTCAAAATCATAAATGAACTATATGTTAAATGTTTTAATCAGAAGGGTGATTAAAAGTATCACCCTTCTGTATGTATTTAAAAGTTGTGGTGCATTGAATAATAATAATTTACTTGCACTTCAGTGGGTGATACCTAGAAAGCCTAGAATATGGCATTTGGAGCTACATATCTTTATGTTGAAATGTGATCAATTAATGCTCCCTAAGGAGAAAAATGCAGCAGAACATGAGTGTTGAAGTTTTCTGTCTGAAGTACATGGTTCAGAAGAAATCCATCAACAATGCGATCAGAAATGCAAGTTCTGTCTCAAGACACGTATTCCCCAAATCTGAGATACTTGATTCCTGATCAGCAGAATTAAAAGAAATTGTAAGGACCTGTCGCAAACATCAAGAAAACTATAAGATGAAAGGGCAACACATTATTTTAAAAATGTTATTTTTCTGGCATGTCACCATGCCCAGTCCATGCTATGTCTTCTAGCACCTTTCCACCACCAAAATAAAACATTTACTATATTCTGAATAATTCAGATGCCACTCAAAATTACCATGTATCATATATACACATGTATATGTGTCATAGGTCTCCTGTGGATTCAAAAGAAAGTAAATAAATGTGGATTTTATGTTTAAAAAGTTACATTTGCAAAAGCATAGATTTCTGCTGGGTCTAGAAAGCATTGGTGTATAAGATAGTACATATTTAAGGTTTTGCTTTCCTTGATACTAGATTACACTTCTGACCATAGATTTCTCCAGAAGATGGGTATGATGACAGAGAGCCTTTCAGAATAATATTAAAGGTATTTTAAGATGAAGGATATATATTTCAGGGCAAAAAATTGGTGGGGATTTATTGAGGATAGGAAGTAGTAAAGCTGTCACTCTGAAGAGGTAAAAAAAATAATAATTGAGCAGGTAAGAAAGGAAGAAATAGGGAAACGAGGCATTTCTTCCTTAAAGCAAGTATTTATTTTTGTGTATATATAAATATACATAGCAAATGAGAATTACAAACTACAGCAAAAAAAAAGCTGTATCTTTTTTGCACAATGAAATTCCATGAGAGTTTCATAGAAATTTCATAGGCATTTCCAACAAAACAGAGATTTCAGAAGGGTGTATTCACAGAATCCTGGAACCTTTTTCTTTACACCTTCTTTTAATATCTGATGACATTACTGAGCCAAATAACTTGTTAGAGTGGCGCTGAGGATTTACTCCAGGGTTGAACTACAGCTAAGACTTTCCTAGGATATATTTCAGTCCTTGATATCTATAAAAGCAGCTAAACAAATCAGCCCAAAAGATTCTAATTTCTGTTATTTCAGTGAAAACCAAAAGTTCTTGGAGATTACTGTACATCTCACTGATAGGAGAATTTAACATTAATCCTATCAGAATCATGCCCAGTGGAGTTTCACCAGTTAAGTAGAAAGAAATCAGAGCCCTAAAGGGAATTATTTTCAAATATCTCTAAGATTTGTCTACATGGGGGCTTACTAAACTTAGGACTAAACTTTATCACAATTTCTAAAGAACGTAAATTTAAGAAAGAAGAAAACCACCCTAAAATTGCACTAATTTAACTGAAAATGTCGATTATGGTCTCTACACACACATCACAATGATATTTTGCCACCGAGAATGACTCCCCACAAAAGAATTGGAAAAGACATTTAAATATCTCTTACTTAGTCAACTGTTCTTGTACAGGTAAGAATGCTGCATACAAAATGTTTAATCTACTCTTTACAGTAATTTTCTATGGCTGTAATAATATGCCAAGCTACTTAAAAAAAAAAATTTGAATTATTCAGTCTCCTTAAAAAATCTTTCAATTAAACAATATAATTCATCCCAATACTAGCAGTACATCTCTTTTGTGATATTCAAAGCTTTCTATGACCCTGTCATTCTTAATTGCTTGAAGGTAGCTTTCTATCTTTACTTCAGGGACCAACCAGAGCAATTATCAGTAGAACAGTGAAACTGTGCAATGAACTGGGAAATTCAGGAGCACAAAGAAGAAAACTTTCATAGGAACTAAGCATGGACTTTGCTATGAAATTCCATCCTCACCATTCTTTTCATGGTTTTCATACAGACTAACCTGTTATCCGACTATCTTTTTTCAGACTTGGGAGCAAAGAAAAGCAATTGAATCTCTTTATTGAATTCATTTATTGTAGCGAATGAAGTAATTTTTCCCCA
>JAOXNG010000021.1:9583221-9596925 GCA_028566535.1 Scolopax minor
TGCCCAGGCAGCGGCACCCCCAGTTGCTGTGGGCTGGTGGACAGTCCAGGGTATGAGAGCAGGATTTGGCTCATGTGTTTTCCCCTTGAGACTTGGAAGACCTTAGTTTCATGCGAATCCATTTCACAGGTGGTCCCTGGAACTGATAAGCATCATGGGCTATTTTTTAACCCATGGATGAAGACATTTAGGCTCAACAATGTTATGGACCAGAGCCAAAGCTACACAGAGCTGTAATGAAGTTGGTGGTGTGTTACTCATGTGCCTGAAGTGTTGTCTTAGGGTCTGATGAACTAGGGTTAGGAATGAGATCCCAATGCTCACTGAAGGCAGTGGGAATATTTAGCAGATATGTGCAGGATTTTGGATAGTTTTTTTCTTTTTTTTCCATAATGACCTCTAGCAGGGTTGTTTCATGATGAGGATCAGGGATGATGACGATGAATCTCATGAAGGTATGGTGTAGAGACACAATAAAGACAGGTTATCAGAGCCAGCAGGGGAAATGTGGAAGGAAACATCTAGTCATACAAAGAACAAGCAAGAGACAGACAATCAAATAACCTCTTTACAAACACCTGATAGGTACCAAGGAGATGGGTAGCAGTCATTAGGGACTGGTCAAACATTCATATCAATCAAATTCTCTTTGTGAGAGTCTTTCTGAAAAGGGGAGAAGCAGTAGCTGCTGCCTGCCTTGGGTCCAGGAAGGTTTTAATCACTAATGTTCTCCTAAAAAGCTAAAGCACATGACTTAGATGCTTGCTAACATGACCTCCAAGAAGGGAAGGTGGTGGTGAGCATAAATGGGTGGGTGAATGAATATAGAAGAAGTTTATTCTATCTGCAGGACATACAGAGTCAGGAAGGACTGAGGATGGCACCGAAGGATGAAACTGGGATGGAAGGTAGCCTCAACATGGTGAAGATACTGCTTAGAAGAAGTAGGATGAGATTCAGTTGGGAGATGCGTGGGGTGGAATGAGGCAGGAACATCCAGCTGCACAAATACAGAATGGGGAACAACCGGTTTGGGCAATGGGTTACCAGGGGAATGTGAGTCAGGAAATCCACCCTCTTCTGGAGAGAGCAAATAGCATTCTGGGGAGGTGTAAACAAGCATATAGCCTAGCCTGAAACTCAAAGTTTACCACTCAGAAGTGGGGCAATGTATTTCCGGCTCTTAAGTCTAGAAAAGTGTGATAGAAAGACCTGAGAAATATAACCTAGGAGGGAAGGCTTAAAAAACTGTTTTTTTGCTTAAAGAAGAGAAACTTTTGGACTCATTCACTGGTATCTTCTCTGAAGTGGTATAGGAGCCACCTCAGATAACAAGAAACTACAAGAAAAACTGGTAGAACCACACCTGGTGGTGTTGATTTCAGTAGCCTCTTTATATTGGGGTGGGAGGAAATAAAAGCAGCTGGGTCTAATTGCTTTCAACCACTTTTGTGTGTTCTTCAGTCAGAGGTAAGTCTGCCTGGAGAGCAGAATTCAGCAATAAGTGAGTATAAGGCTGTACATTTTTGACTAGAGTTACCTGTAGTTAATAGGTCTGTCTTACGTTTAATTTCATAAGCCTTTGCTATCCCGTTTTTAGAAGGAGTACTTATCCAAAGGAAAGGAGGCTAAATATCTTTTTGTGACTTAATATTCTGCTTCTGAAACATAACTGTTAGCTAAAAACCCTGAGAGATTGATTTCTGGTGCTAGATATGTTGGTAATTATGTGACCCCACTCCTACCTAACAGTGACATCTCTCTCTCGGATTAAAAATTAGAAATAATTTACCTGCTTTCCCACTTCGTTGAACTTGAATATCTTTATTAGGAAGAGCTTGGATTATACCAAAATAGTGCTAGATAAGTGCTTTCCATCTCAAAAAAAGGGCATCATAGAAATTTTTCTGGTAATATGAGCTGGTCCTTTGATTTTCTCAGTTAATGGCTCTTCTTAACAACTTGGTCTTTCAAGGTATTACACTTAGTATTTGCACAAGTCAGTAAGAAATCTTCAGTTTCTTACTGTTACAGGCTCAGTTACAGGCAAATCGCTTTTGAAAGCTACATTTGTATGCATATGAGATATTTAATGTTGTGATTTTACTATTGAACTTGTGCAAAACAAAACATAAATTGGTTTTAGAGCCAAATTACTCTGACAACACTATTTTCACTATGAATGGATGTGTCTTTAAATGGGTATTTGATATTATTTGTATTAACTGTGACTACTGACTACTTGTTACGTAGTTTTTAATTTTACAAGAGTTATTTGTATGTAATTTATTGAACTGTAACACTGGTATATGTTTACATCATCACGAAGATAATTCTATTTTAATTTAATCTTCCTATACATGACTCCCTCCTCACACAAACACACACACCACCACCACCCACCCAATCATTGTGGTACAAGTACTGAACTGGTGCTCTCATTCCACCTGAATACTTGTGTTAGCTATACCTTTTGCAGGGATATATCAAGGTGCTTAGATTATTATGAACCTTAAAACATATGTAAATACACCTGTGTTTGTGTCAGTCATGAACTGATTATTTTTTTGGTGTCCTTATCAGACTTTTCAGCTCTATATTTCTCTGCAATAATCAAGCAAATAAGATTACTGTAACTGTATTACAAGGTTTGGAAGAAAAGTTAGACTTTAGAAAAGAATCATATAAAAGTACTTAAGTGCAAGGCTGGAACAACAAAGGTAGACTTGGAAATCAGTAATTTTATATGATTCTTGTGCAGTGTATTCATCTCTATAGAACCAGTATGTTCATACATATCTCTAAAACCTGTATTAGATGAAGTAAAAGATATGTGGCAAATCCATATGCTGAACATTACATAAAGTCACCTGAGTCCCACTGTTAGTCTACTGTTATGTATCTCCTCAGATCAAAGAAGAGATCTGTTTAGATTGCTGTGAAGAGGATATATACTCATATTCCTATTGAAAATATTGAGAAGTACCAAATAAATAGAGTAAAACACAGTAAGTCATTCACAATTCTAAAGGACAAATTCTTCAACAATTTTTAATAGCATATGCACATTTAACATACGTACACGTAGCACATATATGGATAAATAAAAATGCCCTTAAAGCATTCAGTTCTGCGATACTTCATGAGTTTACCTCTCAGAAATACCAGTATCTCAAGTTTTCTGTTATGACAAACGTGTAAAAAAAATGACTGCTGTGTGTGAATCCGTAAATCACTATTATGTGTCATTTATTCTCTCTTCCAGGAAAACAAATATCATTTGATATTTATTCATTGTTCTAAAATAGATGAGAGAGTTATGTTTTGAGGTGTCCCTGAAATGGATAGTCTTGTTAAAGAAACAGGTTTTTGAAAGCTGTGCATTTATTCAGCTGTTGTAAAAGTAATACAGAAGTGTAATTAATATTTTCCTTTTCAGAACACCAAGGAGATCTGTATATCAGCCCTATAGCTTTTAGTAAGTACATATAACTCTCAGAAATGTACATATATCTAGGTCATGCTAATTACCCACCTTGGGAGGCAAGAATGTGGCTATACTTCTCTACCTAGTTGGCATACTCATGAGACCCATGTCAGAAGAGCAGGCTTCAGAAAGTCTAAAAATACTTTTCCTAGGTTCTTAGCTGTTAAACTGCTTAAAGAGGAGGTCTCTCACGTACTAGCTGACAGCCTGTAATTTGTATGATGCAGGAAATAAGGCTGGATAATCAAAAACAACCCTTCTGGCCTTGAAGCCTATGAATCACACCTAATGCAGAAATTACTGTGGTAATATGTAAGAAAATTGTCAGACTATAGAAACGGCCACCTCGGTTTTATTTTACTAGGAGTAATTTTATTGTATTTCTTGTGTAGATGGAATTATGTATCAATGATTCAAGCCCTAACACTCTTTATGGGCTAACTGGAAAAACCATTCAGAGTATTCCATTAAGTCAGAAGGTAACATGAAAATTAAAGCATCTTCATGGAAAAGCCTCAAACGTGTATGGAGTGTGAATCAAAAGGAGATTAATTCTTCTGAAACTTCAACAGTTTGCTGTGATCATTTATTTTGAATACTTGAAATTGAGTTCTACAGTTAAACAGTCTCATTTTCAGGAATGTTATGCCATTCATTATTTTTGTTTTATACAGATTCTCGTAACACATTTCCAACAGAGTATGGGCGTCTTCCAGTTACACTGTAAGAAATGAGGTTACCATCTTATGCAGTGGTTGCTGCACTAGATAAACCTGGGCAAAATATTTTTGTGAATTATTTGTGCAGCAAAACTGGAGCGGTTCATTTTTGTGCTTTGATACAGGGAAAAATGCCTATACAAAGCTGACATATTCAGTGAGGAACAGAAATTGTGATCTAATTGACAAAATGTGATAAAGAAGAGACTAAAGGAGTCCCGTAAGAGTGCTCTGAATTAGGCAGAAGAAAGATTCCTACTCTAAGTCCCACAGTTTTAGTTTCAAGACTGAACCCAGTGTTCTAATATTTGGTTTCTCTTTGAACCTCACCTTTCAAAAATATATTCATTGTGTGTTAAGGAGTCGTTTTTTAGTTTAATTTAGAAATATATTCACACAAAAGGAGGGGATGGAATGATAGGCTACTTTAGAGAAGACCTTATTATTCTACTTCAGAATTATCTTTATTCGTGAAGGCTTCAAATACTTTTTTAATCTTCAGTCTTACTGTAACTAGGAAAAGATTTGCTAAAATTAAAGATGACAAAATAGGAGTTTGTAGCTTCTCCCTGAACATACGAAAAAATAGGGGGGTTTAATTCAACAAAGTTAAAATATTTCTAGAATAATTCCAGACTTTTCCCAGATAGTACATGCTGGCTATCAGAGAAAAGGAGGAAAGCCAATTGTTGAGTTATGTCTTCTATGCATCATTACTGATATTCAGTTTCACATCTTGTAGACGAACAGACATTGGGTTATTAATGTCATGTTACTGGTTGATAATTTATTGATGTGTGAAACATATATATATACAAACAGGTGAGGAGGATACTGGGGAGAATAGAATAGCATGTTCAGTTGGATGGGTGGAAAGAAGTCTGTGCTACAATTGTTATTTTATGCGCTAATTATTCAATATGTAATATGGAAGCATCTCTGTATGTAGTAAACAGGAGGTATTTCTTTCACTGCATTTATTCTCATTTTCTAATCTGCTTTTGTGTCCTTAACTAAGCTGGAACTTACACACCCATGAGTACACTTGTTCTGTGGGGAACTGGGGAAGCTGGACGTTCAGTCTGCTCACGTAAGGGAAAGCTGAATGCTATTTTTTCATGCCTTTGGACTGTGTTCAAACTGTAACAGTGCTGACAGAGGAACAGGCTTCAAATCTGTGCCCCTCATTCCTCCCGCGCCGCTGTACGGTGAGCGTGGAGACTTGAGAAGCTCTGTGAGCAGCTTCCTTAGCATCAGCCCTCAGAACTGGCAGTGCCTGATATTTTCAGAGAATTAATTTGTTAGAATGTTTGAGAATAGGCCATATTGAAATGCCCTACCAGATGCTATCATATTTTTAAGGCTGATCTAGAGTAATTGATGTGAGGGAGGAGGAACACAACAAAAAAAACCCCAAAAAACAAACTCTCGAGCAGTTCTATCTAGATATTTTTGTATTACTTATATAAGATGATAATATTTACCTTCATATAAATGAGTACATGGGAGAGAAAAAACACACAATCTCTTTTGCTTTTTATTTGCAATGTATTGTATATTTATGTTTATTTTGTCTTGTGTTGCCTCTGTTTTCAAAGATTCTTTGTTTAGTGGGAGAACTGGTAAAGCCCTGATGCGTTCATGGTTTTAAAATGTCTGTCATTACGCTGAGGGACAGAGAAAAACCTAACTGGCAGTTAAAACGAGAATTTTCTACCTTAAAGTATGGCTCTCAATGACTATTTTGCCCTTAGTGCATCTGCTGACAGTTTGAGCAGATGTTTGATTATCAGCAAAGTGTGGTCATGACTGTTGACAAGCTCAGGCATGTTATTCATGCTAAAAAAACCCCACAGCTTTCCAGTAATCCAGAATTGCTATATCTTTGATTCAAAAGCTAGATGAACTTAATTTTGGGAGCTCTGCATAGAGCCCTTCTGATTGCTTCAATGTTTGATTTTTGTCATAAGTTTTTTGTCTGTAAGTACCCACTGAGAATAAACCCAAGCAGACAGTAGTGCCAGGCAGGATGGTTTGGGAATAGAGATTTATCAGTAGTAACACAGAGCAAGAAAGGAATAAGAGAACTCTTTTACTGTTGTTGCTGGGTAAATTTCAGTGTGTATTGTTACCTAAAGTAACATTATTTTTTCTGAGCTTAAGTTTTCTTTAGAACCTATACAAGTTGTGTTTGGGCTGTTTTTCCTTCTGTTTTGTTTTGTGTGTGCATAACTAAAATGAGTAATAAACAGGGTTTCTGTTCTCGAAGAACAAAGCCTCTGCCTGTGTGGAGACAGATGAAATATTAATTGGATTACAGGTGCACTTAATTATCGTGCACTGAAGGAGTTCAGTTTTCCTGTGATCAAGACAGTAGTGTGAATATGGACAGAGAAAGTCTTTTTCTTGTGCTAAGTAAAAACATCAGAGAATGTGAAATGAGTAAAGCTGTCTGGAACTGCACTAAAACTCTTGTCCCTCCTGTTTCCTGAAGGACAGTGTTTTTCCTTATAGAGCAAAAGTTTATTCTTCCTTCATGAAGTGCTTTGCTAATTAAATACCTGTGGCACACATGAGATGCTTGCAGTGTGGGAGGATTGTGACTTCAGGCACAAGGTAGTAAGAGCAGCCTGTTCTGGGTTATCGTGTTCAAAACTTTCCACTGAAAAGCTGAAATTACATGTGCAGAATTCAGTAGCCTGACATTTAAAATCTGTTTCTAGACAGATTTGAAAACTACCTCTGTCTGTGAAGTCTCAATGAAGCCAGGAAGGCTCTGAAGAGCTATAGAAATGCAGGCATAAAAGATTTTATTATTGCATTCTTTTCTCTTACTGTCTGCGTCTCCCTGCTGCTAGGAGAAAGGTAAGGTAGCAGCTCCAAAGGCTTTAAAACACCAGAGCTATTTCGTGCAAAGTATTTTCTCCTAGGACTGACTGTTCTAATATTCAATAAGCCCAGACAAACTTGGATACAACCAACCAACCCGTCCACTTTGTTATTGATATTACAAGGGTCAGGAAGGGGGTGGGAAGTTTAGAAGAATGGGAAACAGAAAGAGCCTTCAGTGTGGGAGTGGACCCCAACTTAGAAGTGCAAAACCCAGACGTCAGTCCTTCAGCATCACAATGTCCTTGCTTGGCTTGAGAGGGTAGAGAAAATCGTCTGAGAGACCTGGAAGACATGCCTACTGCAAACTAGCTAGTTGTTCATTTAATCTTTGAAAAGAAGAATGCTGCTTATGCATTTCTGTCACTTTTGATGTATGATCAGAGTTCAACAATGCTTTATTTTTGTCAAAGACATTTCAACTCCAACGCTTTCATATCTTCAATTTTCATAATTGATTTGATAACAAAATTACTTATAGTAAATTCATGACAAGATTTTTTTTTTTGAGAGTTCCTTCAACCATCCTCCTCCCCTCATTACTATATTTTAACTCGTATCTCTGAAATGAATATTAAATATTTGGGTTATAGGCTTGATTTGATCATCATCTGTACATCAGCAAAGAAGCTTTTCAAATGCAGTGAATTAAATAGAGCTGTGTGTACTTTAGTGTACGTGCTTTCAGACCAGTGGAGGAAGATGTGAAGTAGATCTATATCAGGGGAGGAAGGCTAATGAAGACAGAACCTCAAGGCCTTTAAGTATTAAGCAGAGGCCTCTGATATTTGCCCAACTAGATCAGGTGTATGGGCAAAACTAAGAAGCAGAGTGTTCTCACATAATACAAGAGTTTATAGTGGAGGCAAAAGAAGAAAGAAACAAGCATAAGGCAACATAGGAAACAGAGTATTTACTATGTTTGCCTCTAAAATAAGCAAGATGAAACCATCAAAACCAGTTCTGCTTCATCCCTTTACATTGCTGACTTCTAAATGAGCTTCTGTCCATTTCTGCCACAATTTTCATGAGGTTTTGTGTAGCTTAGCCTTAAATGAAAATAAATAGTTAAAGCAATCTCTGACTCTCCAAAACATAAACCTTTAGAGATAGCTTTATGAAGAGTTTACCCCTAACTCTTATATGTGGTATTAAGTATCTGGGTATTTCTAGATGCCTATTGCAAAACCACATTATTATAAGCTAAAAGTTTATATGAAGCTTAAAAGCTTCAAAAATAATTTTGAAGCACAAAAGCACAAATTTCAAATATAATAGTAGAAGAAAATAGAAGAGAAAGGAATAGGTAGAGTATATGTTATTCTGTAAAGTAATGGCTAAACATTTATATTCCCCCTAAAGATCTAAAAATTTTTATATCTAAACATAGAAAAAGCAAAAAATCCTCCAACCTCTCACTTTTTTTTTATGACTAAAATTTAGGAGGAAATGGCATCAATACATTATGTACACACAGACGTTGCTTACATGCATTAAGATGTCAAATAATCTGAAACAGAAGTAGCACTATTTCAGAACTACTTCTCTTTGTATAAATCCAGGAGCAATATCTCTATAAAGTGGCTCTAGAGCACAATGCAGTGTGCTGAATGTGTTTAAAATTTATCAGCAAACTCCCTTTAGTTATCAAGCTGGAGAACATTTATCCCAGTCATTATTGACATCTCCCAGAATTCTTTCTATAGTTTCGTGCAAATAGCTTGTCAGCCTTTTGGCAAATAGGGGTGATTTTCAGTAACATTTTTCAGATTCTTCAAATTGAATTATACATCCAGAGGCAGTCAGTCTTTCTTACCATTAATTTTACAGAAAAACCAAAAAGTTCTGGTGAAGGCTAGCTCTACAAGGGGGACCTAAGCATTGCAACGCTAACGGAGATCGAACCGAAGGGCTAGAGAGATCCTGCTCACCAGAACTGACAACCCTTGGCTTAGCATGCAGGATTGCTCGACAATACCTGGAAAAATACTAAGTGCCTTTGGATGCTGGGAGGAATTTTAGTGCTAGAAACTCTTGTAACTGGGAAGGAGTGGATGAGTGAAGGTGGTGAGGTTTTAATTGTGATTGTCACAATTTACATTGGGAATTTTGCAAAAGTCTTAATTTTGGCATTGAGCAGGACAAGAGATGCATCCATGGCCATAGCCCTGTCTGTGTTTTGGCAACTTCTAACTTTTGTTTATTCTTTTGAATTATAGTCTATTAAAACATTTTATTTCAGAATAGCTTTAAAAAAATGTCTTACAGACTCTTAACCTGATTTTAGTGCCTCATTAAAATCTGAGCTGTATTAACATTTGATTGGTGTATAAATACTGAGCTAGGTCTATTAGGCCTTTGACTTCTCTTCTCTTGCCTATTGGGAGTATGGTAAGTAGGTCTAAAGAGATGAGTATTACAGCAATATGAGAAATCTATACATCCTAGCTAACACCAAAGCTGGGAATAGTGCTGGGTTGTGAGTTGGAGCCTTAAGCACAGAGCGCGGAGTCACTGCGGTGCAACGGGCTGCTCCAGCACAGACAGCAGAATCACAGAGGGACAGTATAATCTTGCATATGCAAACCTTTTATTGCTACTGACTGAGACACACTCAGAAAAGATTTAAGGTTTTGATCAGCCTAGAATATGTGGGGCGTAAAATTACTTCCCTTCTAGTAATCAGAAGTTCAGGATTCATCTGCTCTTATAAAAGTCAATGAAAGTGTGAAAATTGAAGTGTGCTGAATGAGGTGCTATGCAATGCATTTACTTTGGCATATCATGCTGTAAAGAAAATTCTGAGGTTCTCTTTTAGCTACCAAATGTACAAGGTGCAAATGGAACAAGGTGAGTTTCTAGAATTACAGATCAACTCACAATGATATAATACTTTCCTTAAGAAACATTTATTGTAGATTGGGGGAAAACACCTTAGGAATCCATTGAGGGCTTGCATATAGATTATATTATCAAATGTCAGCTAATCACTATTATTTTTTGTAGGCAAACCCACCTTTTATTATCAAACTTAAAAAGTGCACAGTGACAAACAGTTTTCTTAAAGAATGTACATATGAGCTAAGGATCAATAAGTAATCGTTTTTTCACTGGTTATTTTAATATCAAAATAAGGACAGAGATGACAAAGACAGTACTATTTTCATTATTTTACTTCTTTTGAATCTTTTGTTGAAGTTCTACTATTCTGTGTTTTTCTTTGGAGCGAAGGAACAAAACAACTGGTACCTTATGTCCCAGTCCCTGTTCAGCTACAGGAAATACTCCCACTTTCTTGAGCAGGATTTTGACCTGCAAGCATGATGCAGAATGGAATGTGGCAGGTTTTATATTAACTGCTTTATGAAAACTGGAGCCAAATTTTCCTGTAGATCCTCTCTCTCTCTTCAGTTATCGAGAGTGGTGAGTCTGTGACCAGGGAGGCGTAGGGTAGAAGTGTAGGCAAAGACACATCAGTCAGTCCATGGTGGTTAAGTGATGAAAGAGGCTGTCAAGGATTGACCACTAATTTCAAAAGGCAGCTTTATACGAAGCAGAAATCCTGACTAGACAGGAGTTGCTGACGAGCACTATTGCTACCTCTATGGTGAATTCATGTTTTGGCACAGCTTGTGCTGAGGCACAAATAGGTGAAACCGAGTATCTTACAGTGAGAAAATTTTTCGTTGTCTGTCTCTTGGAAATAACTAATTGCTCCAAATTTATAAGGGAGGACTCTGTTACTACTTATTTTAAAGGTATCAGATATACCTTTAAAAGCCAGTCTTTTACTGTGAAACCAGGTATTATGTCAGCTACTAATTTGCTTATGTGGTAAATGGTGAGCGCTGCTCTTACCGTTGAATTGTTCACAGAAAAATGGAAATAAGCCCCATCTGCCCTCCTTCATCCAGCCCACAGATATTATTGGCAGGCTGATATAGTAGAACTTCGTTTTGCATTCAGATTGTTAACAATGGAAAGGGTCATCAAGATAGCTAATATTGTATTGATTTAATATTGCCTTTGGTTTTTTACTTGGAGTATTACTTTGCCATGACCTTTGCCTTGTACAGTGCATCCTCTCCTCTCTGCTTTTAAGAAAGTAAAATATACGTCCCTCAATCTATAGCTTAAAATAGTCAATAGGTGCTGGAGGAATGTTTTTAACTTTGGGCTTTGATATAAGACTTTATGACTTTGAGCTATGGCAGGTTATGTCATTAAAATATAGTTTAAGCTGTGGGATAATCTAGAAAAGTGTAGGGTTTAAAATGTTTGTAATAAATTGATGTATTATCTATGTGATAAAGCAGGAGTTTGAATAGTATAAAACTCAGTCACTACCTCTGTATTTATATAAATACCTTTTTGAAGCTTTATATTGAATCAATTAATTTAAAATCAGATTATTCAGATACCTCAAAACTTTAAATGTATTGATGCTTTTCCTCTAAGCTTTATGGAGTAGCTTGAATTCTAGTTTGAATCAATGATCTGGCTGGGATCTTGTTCATCAGTTAAATTCTGTAAGGGAAAAATCTGAGCCTCACTGAGTCCATGGCAAAACTTTTATTGATTAAAATGAGGTTGGCAGCTCAGCCTTGTTATTTTTCAAGATTTAATGGCATACATCTGATAGAATTTTGGAAGAATAATTATACATTTTATTTTTTGTATCTGAAATATATAGAAAGAAAATTGCCATTTTTTACATAGTATTTGTGAAAGCACACACAACTAAGTCACAAATTTATGGTAGAGAATAAATTAGATGACATTGGGGAGTTATCAAGTTCAGCAAGTATTATAAATAATTTCTTAATCAAAGACACTAAGCAGTTACTATTAATTACTATATTCAAATTATAATGCAGATGAGGATACAATACTATATTATTTAAAATACAGTTCTAATACAGGCAATGTTGAGATGAAATGGCTTTCAGAGCTGGGAATATGTTGCTGTTAGGATAAAATTGCTCAGAATCATCTGATAATTGATTTTTGCTATTTATCATGGTCTTCTTGGAAAAAAGCTATAGCCAATCAAACATGGCTCCATTGTATGATGCAAGAAAAAGCATAGATATGCTATGCAGGATCTCAATGTCATTTCAGTTTTGGTTGCTATAAATAATAAATCTTTAACTATTACGCTTCATCTGAATAACTGGTATCTTATTTTTAAGGAGATGCATTTTTTAAAAGAAGAAATATGTGATTTAGATATCTGTGCAGTTCAATCTTAAGGTATAGGAATAAGAAAATATGTTTTAGGTCTTGCAACCCAAAGTCAAGTTGCTATAATTGACACTTGCATCTTCCCTATTCGGATTTGCTGTGGGATAGGAAGGAGCAGCAACTCTTTGACAAAGGTGGGTGGGTCCTGGAGATCCAATTTACAGCTGCATCCATGTGAAATCCTGGCAATGATGTTACGCTGTGATGTGTCAGGTCAGCAGTAAGAAGGCTTTCAAGGAATTACCTTTGAAAGGCTGGAAGGCCATGGATGTCATTTACAGACTTTTTATATTGTTCTCTATGTTGTGTTGAAGACTTTTTTTCATTTCATCCCTTTGATGATTGAGATCTTAGCCACACATTTATAAAACTCTATATTCATTTGAGCAATTGGAGGGCAAGAAAAGGGCAAAGCAGCCAACAGGTGTATTTTATGAAACCTTATATTGTTTCATAAATTCAACTAGGAGCTATGATCTAATTCAGCCCCCATCAAATTTGGGGCCACCTGAGGTACTCTTGCCAAATTATGTGACTTTGAACGTCCCATTACTGCAACAAGGGATTCATGGAAAACATGAGGGAGGCCCTTCTTTGTGGCAGCGTAGTGTGAAGTGGTTCCAGAGAGCCCATTTCCCAACTTGATGAAATGCAAGGCTTTCTTTTCTGCTGGAAAAAGTCCCAGAAAGCTGGCTAAACTGTCATATTAGTGCCTTTTTTCTCACCAGAGTCCTGTGAAAGAGTGTAGTAAAGCTGGAAAAGTGCTGTCTTGTGCTTATGACACATGACACAGCATTTATCTCGTTCTTTTTTTCCTCATTTTTTCCCTCCCTAATGAAGTCACTGGCAATTCAAAAGGTGCTTAGATAAGAAGATGGCTCCTCAGATAATCCTGACTTTCCTTTCTGTCCTTATTAAAACTATATTCTGTATTTATTTTAAAAGTACATCTGTACCTTCCCTAGTCTAATTATTCTCAAAAATCTTAGTTCTATTTGAACAGTTTGTTTCTGAAAAATGTGAATTCTATTGCAGACATAAAAAGACATTTGCTTGAGAGACATACCTGTTAGTCACACTGACCTACAAACCAAACCTTTGAAACCAAGCTACAAAAAGATGTATATTTCTATTCCCGAGCCCATGCCTGAGTTCATAAGCTTCTACCCTAATATGGGAGAAAGAGAAAATGTTCTTTTTTTGATGCAGTTTCATAAGAAAGTTGTTTTTTTTCTTTACATTCACTAAACCAGAATATTCTGACATCCTAAAGGTCATTTAAAATATCTTTCTCTAGTTTTTTCCAAGTTTTATGAAAAATATGGGGGGGGGGCATTAGGAAAAATAAAAACCCAACACAGGATT
>JAOXNG010000021.1:9597025-9611353 GCA_028566535.1 Scolopax minor
AGATCCTAATGTGCAAATGTCGTGCAAGGAATCAGGACAATAGGGGCTGCCTGTGGGGAGAATTAACTGGACCGATTTCTTGGAGTACATTGTGATCTGGAATATGTGTCATTTTAATTGCAGAATATAGGGAATTTTTAAAGAAAAGTGATTATTGTAGAATAAACTCAATTTTAACACAGAACAAAGAGTACAGATGGGTAACTCCTGTGGAATTGCTTATCACAGAATGATATTCTGTGCAGCTTTCCCATGCAGATGAAACCACAGGGCAGATGACTTACGCTTTCTGTTCCTTGTCAGTTTAGCTACTGTGTATCAATGCCCTTATGAGAACAATAAGGACAAAAGTTACTAAGTACTGGACAGAAAACTAAATATATTTAGTGTATAACCAGAAAAGTTTCAAATGGTAACAAACCTTCGTCATTACTGACAAACTGTGACCCAACTGTGAAATAAAGTTAATTTTAAAAGCAGAATCAATCCTTTCTTATATTTCCTATCTATTTTTTTCCTCACTAGTAGGGTAACACCTATTTGGCATTAATATAGCAGAAGTGAGTGAGTTTTCAGGGATAAAATGTTTGTTATACCACATATTCAAAAATTTAATCATACTTGTTAAAGCTAGGTAATTATAATGGCTCTAAAATCTTGTAATTTCTCGTCATTTCTATATAATATGAAACTTGAGGGTATGAGGAAAGGACAAAACCTTGGAATATTGGAGCATTCAGACTCATTACTCGTTGTAATAGATAGAAATAGCCATCACTAAATTATGAATTCATATGTTTTAAACATGTTAAAATAATGAAAATATATTAAAAAAATAGTATAATCACAAAAGGAGCATTACATCATGAACTTTACTGAAACTACCCAGATTTCAGAGTATTATGCAGGAATTTTCAAGAGTTCTTCTATCTTGTAGTCGTGATGCAAGAAGGATCTACAGAAGAGCTCCACAGCAACCAACCATGTGAGAGCAAAGTAAATGAACACGCTGAGCCACTGGTTAGCGGAGGCAGAAGGATGGTGGTGACAGGAGGTGGAGGCTACCTGGGATACCATCTGGGATGTGCTCTTGTCAGGTCAGGAATTGCTGTTGTTCTGTTTGATGTACAGAAACCTAAATGGGAAATTCCAAACGGAGCAGATTTTTTCAAGGTATGTTGAAATGATACATTTAACAGCAGTGGAAAAAAAAGTTATGTGCATTAGCAAGGCTTCCTCTTAAGGATTTTCGGTAGAAGTGTTTACTGAAATGTCTTTAAGAACAATAAGAATTCACTGTAAAAGGTCCTCAAATGCATAAGTACCTAATGAAGAGGCAGCAAACAAGTTTCCAAGTGGTCAGTTATCTCAGTGTTACCACTGAAGTTCTGAAGAGTCCTGTCTTAGGAGGTGCCATTGAACACATTCCTAGCTGAAGGAGGGAACAATGAAGTGACAAAGTTTACTGCTATGGGAAATAATTTCAAGTAAAAAAGTGACAGAAGGAGGGGCAATAAAAGTGATCACAAATGTAGAATGACCGCCAGGCAGAGAATGATTGAGGAAATGCAGACTTTCCAGTCTGGAAAAGAGATTACTTGGGAGCAGGAGAGCTCCCACTGTGAATGCTATGTAGACAGACAAGGATTGACTGTCCTTTCCGGTACAAGAAGGAAGGGCCATCAGGTGAAATGAGGAGTTGTGAGCTCAATACAAATAAAAAGAACTGATTTTTTCATGCAGTGGGTAAAAGGCACGTACAGAGTCTTGCCAAAACCTTACTTCCACTGGAGATCAGTAAATAGATAAGCTAAATTAGGCTCAATAAATCTTCTGAATGAATATACTTGGAGACTAGAAAAGCATTCTGGAGGAAAGTGTCACATATGCCTCCCCTGTCCCTGTTCTTCCCAGGGCACCCATTTATGAGCATTGATTCCTTTTGATTCTTAACAATTCAAGAAATTTATTATGCCTGCAAAAGAGGTGGAATAAGAGAGTCTGCAAATATTTAATGGCTCACAGCCGTCTGTGGAGGATAACATGCTGCCTGGTTTGGAGGTGTGGGGACCACCAGCTTCTCACAGCTGCTTCATCCATCAGCTTTGGGTTCTGGGTATGCAGGGGGCACTTGCAGTTTGTGAACGCTGCCTTTGTCTTGCACAAGGTCTAGCTGAACATCAGGTATCATTCAGCTGACCTTTTCTAAGAACTCTTCAACATCACGAGTGGAACTAGAAAGTTAATGGCAAAGCTGAAAATGATCACGGGGACCTTGTCCCAGGAGCTACTGAGGTGATGACAGATTTTCTCCTAGACTGAGTTGCTGCATGTGGGACAAGTATAAGGGGAGGCAAAGGGGATGGATCATACTGTGGAGTGAGCCAAGCAGACCTTTCATCTGACTCAGGATGGTTGTTCTTTTGTTGAGTTTCATAAACAGCTTTTACAGAATATGGGAAAGTATTATTGAGGAACCAATCAAAAATGATAGGCTTGATTTGTTAATGATATAAATCCACATAATTTGATTTAAGTTGGTGGATTGATGGGAGTTTACATCTTCTAAAGGAGACTCACGAGATCTGACAGACGATCTTCTGAGAACAGGGCTTTTTATATGAAGTATAGGTGAATTACCTATAAAATGGAACTATGGAGTCTTAGTAAATAAAGTAATATCACTTCAGAGATCTGAGCATTGATTAGTGATTTGGAGGTTGTTAATGTTGTTTATACTGGTTAGCTACTTTAGCATTTGATTGAAGGTAAGAAGAAGTCAGACGTATTTGTGAAATACTTCGGCAACCTCAGAAGAAAAAAGTTGAGAGTTGAAAACTGATTAGTTTACCTCTTGCTATTGCCTCCAGCCTTTTCTTTTGTAATTATCTATCCATTTCATTACAGTAAATGAAATAATCTCAAATATTTTGAAATATTATAATTCTGAAAAGTTTTTATATTTTTATTGGTATCTGTACGCATGTGGAGTATTATTCACATAGTATTGCCTGGCGTACAAAAATGCAATATAATATTCAAAGCACAGCATAGCATTTGATACTAGATATAGTGCCTGTGTATTTGATACACAGTACTTGGCACTATAGAGCATTTCATAAAATGTGGTTGTAATACACTAATGTATTCTAGTACAGTGTCAAATGCATATAATGTGTACTCTTTTAATCTTGTGCAAAATGGTAATTAAATTTATCATTCAGTAAACCGTAGCTGGGCAAAGAGACATTTGTCCAGATGGCACAAATCAGATCTCAAGGTGCAAACAGAAAACGAGTTCTCTTATTTGATTATTCCCCAGTAAACAGCTGAACCCTTCCTGCTGTGACTCTTCAGCCCTTAAGCACGTGCTGCTCCTATTCAAGTCAAACAAGTTTTGCCAGCCTGCAGGCTGAAGGACTGTGTGAAAATATGTATTATAATGAAAGCTAACAAGAGTCATACTTGTTTTGCAACAAAATACAAAAATCTTAGTCATGGATATTTCTCCATGTTTATGTTTTATTTAATGCTAGTTAAGTATTGTGAAAAATAGATCAGTATCACTTCATATTTTTCATTAATAGCCAAATAAATACTAATTCTGTAGAGAATGTAATGAGCTCTATTAGTCTTTTCTCATTTTATAGGGTGATGTGAGGGATTATGATGCAGTGCTCAAAGCGTGTGAAGGAGTTGACTGTGTTTTTCATGTGGCTGCATGTGGAATGTCAGGATTAGAACAAGCAAGTACAATTTTCCTGATGTTTTCTTTCTTTACTCTTGTGAAAGCTAAAACTTGTCTGCATGTAGCAAAGAATATAATTATACAAGCATATAATGTATGTCAGGCAGAAGGTAGTTTTAAAGGTCGGGTCATCCATACAGGCTACAAGAGAGGTATTCCTAAAAGAATAAATGTCAAAGCACACAACTAATATACTACACAAAGTGCTCTAGAAAAATGAAATCATAGATTTAAGATCTCAGATAAGAAGGCCTACCCTTTTTCTCTAATCTGAAGAAGTGGGACAATATTGCTCTAGAATTAACGTTGATGCATTTTCTTCTTCGGAACTCATGAGGATACAGACTAGGAACTCAATATAGTTACACTAAATAATAGTGATATTCACAGAGGGTGTTACCAAAAAAAATCACGAAACTATTAATTTATTTCCAGGAACAGGACAGATTGCCACTGGAACAAGAATTTGTAAAACCTTTTAGGGAGCGTTTGTAAAGCTTGATTGTATATCATGGATTGTCTGGGGTGCAACAACAAAAAAGATGAAGCATTATTATTTCCGTTCAGATGCATTTTATCTTTCATTTTTCACCTTTACTTATTCATACTCTGAGCAATACAGTAAAAATGAGAACTGCTAGGAATCACTGTATGTCAGAAGAACAGAGAACTAACACATCACAAAAAGTCCACAGCTCTTCTGCATCTGGCAATTCTAACAATTGTATTGTGAATGTGACTTATTCAATTAATTAGATATTGTGCAAACTCTATTTCTAGATTCAAAAGAAAGACCAGATAGAATCCATCAATGTCGGAGGCACAAAAATAATAATTGATGGTATGTACCTGGATGTTCTCTTTTTGCATCTGATCCAACCGTGAATTAACAGTTGAGTGTTTCCTGTGTTGATTTGGCAATAAAATGGCAAGAAGACATACTTGATAGAGTTTACTTATATGTAAGGTTGCTCATGTGAAAGAACATACGTATGTTTATTTGTCTTTTAGTAACGCACATGAGATATGGCAATTATAGCATTTGACAGAGACAGCTGTGTGATCTTTTAATAGACTCTAGCAATGTGCAGTACCTGCTGTCCCTGAGTAAGGTATGGGAATAACTAAGCAAACATATACGTTCTGTCCCAATTAGAAAAATATTTGAAAAAACTCTTTAGGAGACTCACAGTATGGATTTTTGTACACGGTGAACCCCCCCCAGCTCTCTGTGGAAATTTGGAGTTAGTTTCAAATGAGCAGGTCACAGCTAATTAACTCAGCTGCCCTCATAGTTGTGCTGAAACAGCTGTTCTGCTTTTTGAGTCTAAGCCATCTCACCCTGTGCTAGTTTTGGGTGGCACAGCACTGGGTTCTGCAGCTCTCTGTGGTTTCCAAAGATCAGTATTTAGGATGGACTTTCCCCTTGCATCCTGTTCTCGTGGAAGGCAGATGACCGTGAGGCAACTACCCGTAAAGAGCCGCAGTGGTATTTAACTGGCAGCCTGCAAGGAGTGCTTGTGTGTCTGCAGTGTCAGGCCAGGAACAGCCTGTGGGACTAAGGTAAAACACTGATTCTAATATTTGATGAGCTACAGTACAGTTCTGTCCACAAGAGCAAGCTTTACTCAGTGTTATGGACTGCTTTTATATATGTAAAATAGCCTGGGGAACCTGGGTGAGTGAGTGATAAACACATTTTAGCTGTGCTAGATAACCAAGAGCTCTTCAAAGACCACTCTTAAAATGAACTTATAGATAGAGTTGTGAGTGGTTTTGTTGTTGATTTTGTTTTTTTTTTTTTAATTTTAAGTTGCTTTTGGACCCTCTGACCTTTAGAATTCAAAGCATCAGCCAGCAAAATTCTACTGTAATCTTTCCTTTTGTGAAAGGAAAGCTAGATAGAGCCATGTATGACTTTAGCAGAACACATGACTTCAGGAAAAAGTTGATGTCAAACTTCAGATATTTACTTTTCACTGAAGGCGATTAGGCATTTTGTTCCTGCAGTCTGTGTGATCATGTGCTGTAGTTTCTGACTGAACATATATCTCTTTGCATTTCTCTGAAATGTTATCTGAAAAAGCGTATTACAGTCCAGTCTGAACAACAGTCCAATAAGATATCTAAGAGGCTTTCTGTTAGATCTGCTGAAGGTAAATTTGTATTGCCTGTGCAAGAGCGTGGAGGTGATTGTACTGTAACAAAACTGCTGTAGGAGATGTCAGCGATATTTTAACCTCAGGGTAAAATGAGAGACAGAGATAAGGCAGCAGACAGGTGTTTCCTGCCAGCATGACTGTAGCAATGTTTGATGTTACCACTTTCTGCTTGCTTGTTACCACCTCTCTGCTGGTGGTTATCATTTACAGGGGTCTGCAGGCACAGTGAATCCTATGCGTTGCACTTTTACTGAAGCATATGAGAATAATCATGCTCCTTGTCTTTATGTTTGCAGGGATAACTCTGAAAACATAAACTCTGTGTAAATCAGCGTAGCGAGGTCTGTTGAAGCAATAGGTCCATGAGGTATGAACTCCCCCCTTCGTCTCAAATAAGGTCTTGTCAATACCTGGTCTGATTTAAGGCTACGTTGAAGGAATTCTTTCCCCACGGGCAAGAGGGATGCTGGAAGGAGTTGGGTCTAAAAGCTGTTGGCTGAGGAGGGCTCGCTAGCACCACATTGCTACCAGATGTGTGAGATTTGCTGATTGAGTTGTTTTGTGATGAGTCATTGAAGTTAGAGTTTGAAAGGGAAGATTTTAGCCTGTTCTGGTGTTCAGTGAAATATGAGTAGCTGTCATTTTCCTCAGAGACTTTGAGAGCACTTCTTGCATTTGATTTTTTTTTTATATGTGTGAAGCAGAATTTCTCAAGAGTTGTTACCGTTAAAGACAAGTACGTTGCTGGCTGAGTGTTGATAATGAACTGTTCTTTGCATCTGAGAAACTTAACACTGTGCCTAGAACCAATTTGCAACTCCAGACGGGGGGCATTAGGAAAAATAAAACCCCAACACAGGATTTGCAAGTTTATAATTCATTAGAGTTTGCATAACTTCATTTAATTCCTTTGGAGATTTTGTTTTGTATGATTTTTCCAAAATAAGAAATGTCACCTGGGAAAAAAGAGAGACCAGCCTCTGTGCAAGAAATCTATTATAATTCTTTTTTTTCTCTATTCTCCCTGTGTGGGTCACAGAGATGGAAAAAAGTTATCGATCCAAGCAAAAGATCAATAGGCAGAGCCATTCACAATTAGACATTCTGTAGAAAATAACTTGAATCAAATTAACCTGGAGCACTCGATGCAGTTCTGCCTGTTAACCTTGCTCTCAAGCATGTTTTAAGTTTAATAAATTATATTTATGTGCTAGAAAAGGGTGTCTTCAGAATTGTTAAAAATATACTCTCTAGGTTGCACTGTAATCCCCTTTGTAATCACTTATTAGTATAGCTTTCATGCTTTGAGATTATAGGGTTTTATTTCAAAAGAGCATGGTCATACTGCTTTTACTAGTTTTACTTTTAAAGGTCATGTCAGAGTTGTCAAAAATAAGCATAGTACTTAGTATTAATATTTTAAAAGTATATTTAAAACACAGTGACGGCAAAGCTGATATTGTTACTCTCCCTATGGTAATTTAAGGTTGGGGAGCTTTACTGATTAAACCCTTCATTTTAATTTTAAACATTTGCATTTAAAAGGTAACTTCTTTGACTGGTAATAAATGAGGCATTGGTTATATTTAATAACTCCTATGCATTGTGGTGTCACAGCAGACCCAATGCTGTCACATTTAGGATGATAGATTTTATAAAACTGTGTTGCATAAAGATGAACCTTTTTGTGCTACCTTGCAAGGTTGCCATGGAGACGGGGCACTGCTTCATGGGAATTTCACTTTTCTGGTAATGTTAGATACTGAACCCAATGCTGCTGCTTTGGATTGTTCTTAAATCTCACTGTTAATATGATATCGTTTTGTAGAGACTTATGATTCATCTTCTGTATCTTTATTTTCTCAGAAATATCTCCAATAATGCTGTCATAGCTGAAGTACTAAACATGTTAACTTACCAAGTGCTGAGCGTAGTAGACAGTCTAAAGGTTTTGTTATTTTTTTGTTCCATGCCATTGCTCAAATTTAGAAATATTTAGGATATGTTTTGCAGTTCTATGCTTTCCCTGAACTAAAAAAGAAAGATTTTGGGTGTTTATAGACTATGGAATGTTTGTATCATGCAAAAACGTTACAGACAATGCACAGATAAATCCTGCCAATTTTTAAAAAAATATATTTTGTTAGCGAAATGAATTTAAATCTTTTTGTGGAAAATAGTTAAATTTTGTTTAGGTCTGCAAATAAAATCATAATTGCTTGTGGAGTTATACGCATTTCTCTGCAATATGTGATGTATTTTTATTATCCTCTATAATTAAGAAATCATATGGGAACTTCAGTTGATTCTGACGTTTAGAAGCCAGTGATTTTCTTTATCTTTACAAATAAAAGTGACTGACATGGAAATCCTTACACCCTGCCTTAAGCACATGTCCTGAATGTTTGGCTGTGGATGGTTGTCTGTGCTGAATCAGCCAGAACTATAATATTCTCAAGATACAGCCAACTCCTTGACATATGGCAAAAAAAGCATACATGAATGCAAGTTGTACCGTTTGGTTTCCAGTTGGAACTCCCTGACTATGCTGATGAAATTCATGCAATAGGAGTATTTTTCTGGAGGAAGGCTATCTTGCTGTTTTCAAGTGAAAACAGATAAAATAAAACGCTTTCCTGAGGGAAGTGTTGGAAATCGTTCTGCATGTTCTTTTGCCCCATTCATGCTGAACGTTCCCCCAGAGTGCTGCAATATTTGCTCAGAGCATCGAGGAGAGAGACTGGCAAGAATTTCACAAATGGCTGAGCCAACTGAGAGCGGGCGCTGGAAGACGCGAGAGCCTCTTCCCCCATGCCTCTGCCCGGGGAAAGATGGCACCGTGCTCCATGTGCTAATTAAACAGGCTTTCCTTTCGCTCTGGCTTCCCATTTGAAGTCATCTTGGAACAAAGAGTCTGAAAAGGCCAGAAAAGGGATGTCTTAGGAGGCATGGAAGGAAATGAAGGAAGGTGACTTCTCCTCCCTTACTTGCAAAAATACAGACAAATGCAGTGGAGGAAAATAACTTCCTTTTAAATTTAGCGTATAAACCCATCTACAAGCTGTCCTGCTGCCAATGAAATCCTTCACTGTGTGCAAATTTTCATGCTGTCCTCATTTTGCTAAACTTTTGCACTGATAAAATTTATGCAGACCCTTTGTGCTTGCAGTCTTTCTCCTCAAAGTCCAGTAGTTTTTCAGATCTTTGCATCGTGCTGTTTACATGAAGAATTAGAAGCTGCTCAGCAGGCAGCACACTCCATATTCTCATTTTTTTCATCTCATCTTCTAATGACTGAGTTTGTAAATGAAAAGCAAAAACTTTTAAAAATGTTTCTTCACTTGAGTGTGAGTTTTTGTTTTGTTACTTTTGTTTCGAGCTACTATATGTCAGAATGTGCTGTGACTTCACCACAGTTTCAACTAATTTTCATGTTCCCCAGATAGTAGTCCTTAATAATCTTCTAAGAAGGAATTACAATTAAAAATAATTAAATTTCAGAAATATCTTTTTATGGAATATTTTAAACTAGCATTACTTTTGTTTTCATATATTGTAAATGACTTAGGCTTCTTCAATATTCAGTAAATCATCTACAATATTTGTAATTAATAATAGAGTTCATTATTATGCTTAAATTAACTTCTTTATTAACAGTGCTACCAGGGAGGCCAAGCTAGAGAGGAAGGCTTCGAAAAACTCTGCCACTCATGCTTCTTCTATAACGATAGTCATAATCCCCCACTTCATGTAAATGCTCATCTATTTATAGAGCCTCGTGTTCTGAAATACCTGTTCATTAAGAGAGGACTTGGTCCTTCTGGCAGTCTGCTAAAATATTGTTCCCATCTTTCAGAGAGGAAAGATTCCCCTGATCAATATGTTCAACATATGAAATGCATATGACTTATCTACTGGAGTCAGAACCTGAACTTTCTTTTTCTTTACAATACAAATTTAGACAATATTTTGGATAACAAGCCGTGCATCATCAGCAGAGTCTTTTGTTGCCATTGGCACTTCCGTTCTGTCTGATAAAGAATGATTATGTAGGAAAATGTATGATGCTGCAAACCCGAAGGAGAAGATAAAAATTCTTTTTTTCATAATCAACAATTCCTTACTGTCAAATTATTCCCAACTGATTTTTTTTTTTTACCAGAAGCAGTTTTTCACATCAATGAATAGCAGAAAAATCACTTTCACTTCAGATACAAGCTATACCCAGGAATCATGTAGTATTATTACTGCAAATAAGATGCAGTGACCCTTCGTATGCGAAAGGCTAAATACTCTGATAACACTTATAGTTTCATATATTTTCTGTGCTGACTCACTTAAGTGTGCACACAAGTTCTCTCCCTCTTGCCTCCCTCCCTGTAATAAGTATGTCATACTCTTCAGAAAACATGACTTTCTTCACCCCCTGCCTGACAAGGTGCACACTGATTTCCCTCCAAAATTTTACAATAAGCTGATCTTTCACTTTGAATATGCTGATGGGAATTTTGGGGCCCGGACGTAGCAGGATACTGCTAGATACTTTTCATAAGTAGCACTAAAGTGTAAGACTCTTTAATTGCACTTTAGGAACTCTGTACTATTGATGTATTTATTTATTCAACCACAACACTTGATAGTGAAGCTTAAGGAACTCACATGAGCACCATCATCGCTGAAGCTTCTGTGGGGGGAAACAAAGAGGAGAATCAAGATTTGGATTTAGATCTGTAAATGATGTTTTCTTCATGTATGTACCTGAGCTTGGCTCACTAGTAAAGCAAACCAAGACTTCACAGAGAGGGAAGAATTGTGTCCTTTCATATAATTTCAAAATAAGATTCAAATGATGAAGTTGAGTCAGGGAGGAGATGGCTTGTAAATTTGTCTGGGACATATAATTATTTTATGGTACATTTTTGAAGTTGTTACATTTTGATTTTAATCTGAAGTGAGAAGTTTGACAGATACTAAGTCATTGATAAAATGCTTTGAAAAGTGATTGCATATTAACAAATATATTAGAAAAGCAAATAAAAATACTGCTCAAACTATTCCCATTCTTTAAAAAGGACTGGCTTCTTATATATTCTGTGCAAAAAGGAGTCCCAAATGATAACTCTTTAAAAAATAGTTATCTTAATAGTAATTTTAAAAGCTTCACGAACCAGATTTTTAAGTCAATGGGTTGGTTTGGATTTTTAAAAATCTGCTACTTGTAGGATAGCAACTCCAGGTGAACCAGAGTATGTTGTTTAAGAAGGATCTGATCTTTTTTTTTTTCTGTTGCCATTGTTAGCATCTCTGTTCCACACTGCTGGCAACTAGACTGTGGGTGATCAATCTCAGGTTTTGCTGTAAGTTGCATTACTTTGTGATTTGTTTTATTTATTTAAGTGCGACTCTTACAGTGGAGCTAAGACCCTCACATGAGCATTCTCATGGTAGAAGATTGTATAGACAGCACATCTATACCTTTAGCTTCTCGCATGTAAATGTGTGGTTTTTTTGTTTGTTTTTTTTTTTTGCTTGACTTGCTCTTTGTCAATGAGCATTTGAACAAAAATATAATGCTTTGGGTACGTGGGAGAGAATCCCATAAACCTCACCACTTTGCTCCACTGAGCTTTGTTGAGGTTACATAGGTTCTCTAAGTGCTGACACATTTTTGGAGGTCATGAGAAGTAGGCCAAGGAAACCAACTGAAAAGATTTTTGCTGGTCCTTTACTAAATAATGTACTAATTTCAGAGTCGTATTTCTTACTTTTATGAATCAGCATATTATAGGTTTAGAACAGAGCCAAAAAATTTAAAAAGCTTTGTATTTGCTTTATGCCTTTGTGATCAAAATATAGTTCCTTCTCTGTGGGAAATTCTGGAGTTTAAAAACTTTTTTTCATACCATAGAAACTGTTTTTTCAGAGCTTTCTGTGAAGTGACACCTTTTGTCAATGTTGGCTATTACTGAAATAGTGTTGATGTGAGATTCATTGAATCATAATCAGAAAAGGATGTACCACTATAAATCTGGAAGCAATCTGGAGTCTTCCTGGGCCACATGCTCCATGTGAGCATCACATGTGCTGCAGGGACTTATGTCATCACCTTTCATTGTGGAATTGGCTTCTACACTTGTAAAATGTACTCTGGCCAGTGAAATTTGCTAGTAAGCATGTAAGTGCAGTATAATATAGTGTGTTCGATGGGTTTTTTTTTAGATGTATATGACAACATTTTTTCTTGGAGACTCTGATTTCTTGACTGGACTCTAAAAATAAGTCAAGTCAAGTTCTTGACTATAAGACTATAGTCAAGAATAAGTCACCTAAATATCACTATGGGTAGGTAAGTGAGGGACTCCTGAGAAGTCCTTGGAAGTCTTTTCAAAAGTTGCTCATGAGATTTCAGTTAAGGGTTTTTGAGATGTGAACCAGAACGTGCAATGGGAAAGAGTTATATTCTGACCCAGGTTAACACTGACCCACATTCAAGGGCAACGAAAGATGGAAGGGTGGACTAATCTTCAATTTTTTCATTAAGTTAGCCTTCAGGGGAAGAAACATGGCTTTCTCATCTAGCATTCTTTCCTCCTCAAAAACTGTTTATGTACTTTTGTTATGATATTTTTTCTGTATTGCTTTAATACATTATTTACATTACTTTTGTAATATTTTAAGTATACTTAATTATATTGTATGTATCTATTTATATTCAATTACTATTCATAATAACTGAGAGAACATATATAAATTCCTAATCTGTCCCTTCATAAATGTGGGAAGATCTCTACCTTCTTTCTTAGAGTGAAAAAAAAAAAGAACTATTTGACGCATATTTGCAAATGTGAGAAGTGTCGTGAGACACCAGTCACATTTCCAGAGTAATAAACATTCTTTCTAAGCACTAAATATATGTTTCAATGCAATTAGCATACTGTTGGGCTGAGTTAATATTGGTAAAGCACAAGAACAAAAGCAGTAGATAAATGTGACCCTGCCTTTCATTTTATGGCAGAGAATTTCCACCTGACTACAACTAATTTCAAGTGTCCTCTGATTACTTGTAATTGTTGGTGCAGACCCACTGGGCTTGTTTCCCAGGAACAGTAAGCTCTTTATTTCCCACCTTGGTCACACTGAAAATCAGAGCAGAGACTTCCTCTTTCTCTTTTCCTCTAAATCAAATCAAATTCAAGCATGCAAGGGCAAATTTAAAAAAGCAGTCAGCTTTCCAAGATCTTTATGGCCCAAAATAATTAATTTAGTGTATGTTATAATTACATCTAGCTACAAAAATGAAGTAATACAGGGCTATTTTTTCCTAGTGCCAAAAATGCATTGAGGTCATTACATGTTTCTTTCAAGGAAAGGTCTAAGATGTCTTGGCAGGTATTTTGATTGAGTCCTGTTAAAAAACAAGATAATGTAATATGATCCTGTGATTTGAAAATAAAACTGTTAGTATCATAGATTTTTTTACATTACGTGTTAAGATGCTGAAGGAATTTTACAGACTTTTCCTCTTAAGTTAACCAACAGATTCTATAGCCAGCTGCAGAGCTACTTATAGTAAAAAGAACTTGAATTGACCATGACATCCAAGAACATTATCCAACTATGTCTAAAACACTGTTTGCTTTAACATCTACTCAGTAAAAAAAATCATAGCTTTTACTTTATTTCTTAGTATACGTTTGGATCTAAAAAAGATAATTTTTCATTTCTAGTCTATGGACTAAATTACTATTTTGATGAAGCAATTCACAAATACTTTTCTAGGACAGCTGGGATTTTTGGCATGTTCCCTGCTGACAATTCTTAAGATTTGTGAACCGCTCCCAACATCTTACATCTTCTGAGTTCTTTTTAGGATCAGGCAGTTGCAGGCAGACAAGGTATGGAATTCTACCCAATACTGAATGATCTCCTTCCTTTCCCTCTGGCACAACAATATTACAATATTCTCTTTTTCTCAACAAATATTTAGCCATCCTAATTTGGACTTTTGCTAAGACAGCTATATATATAGTGCTGTGTGATATTATTTCAAGTCATGCATATTTTATTTATATCTTTCCTAACTTGAAGATCCATGGCCATATGTTTCAGCCATATATCAGCAGGGCTGAGCATCTGTTCTCTACAAAGATGAGGTAGTTTTGGGAAAGCTGCAAGTGATAAAACCATCTTCAAATACAAATTCTGTACATCTTGAATGACCAGCACATTAACTGGGTGTAGCAGAATTTGGTCTTCTTACTTCCTTGCTTAAAATTTCCACGTTAGCTATGGAATGGGAAGTAATCATAGAATCATAGAATGGTTCAGGTTGGAAGAGACCCTAAAGATCACAGAGTTCCACCCACCCTGCCTTGGGCAGGGACATGTCCCACCAGACCAGGTTGCCCCATCCAGCCT
>JAOXNG010000021.1:9639948-9654495 GCA_028566535.1 Scolopax minor
CATCTCCAGCCTTCCTGTAGGCCCCCCTCATGTACTGGAAGGCCGCTATTAGGTCTCCCCAGAGCCTCCTCTTTTCCAGGCTGAAGATGATTCAGAAGATACTGTTTCTTTTAAAGTAAGAGAACTCATGCTGTGTTGGCTACTGGTAGAGAGTTCACCTCAGGCCTGCCCGTAGGGCCGCTACCTTGGGGATGGCCATGGGGAGGAGTTCTGCTTGACGCCATGGCTGCCCACCTGAGGTGGGTGGCTTAAAGGGTGTCACCTCACTTGGTGTCAGAGCTAAATTTTGGTAGGGGAAGAGCAGGCTACTGCTCTTCCTTGGCTTTGCCGCCTCAGGTGTGAAGGGTTTTCAGCCCAGAGGAAGCATGTTATAGCTTCAGTGAGGCAGTGATGTGGAGCCTTTGCCCCTATGTGTGAATGCAAATGCAAGCCCTGAAAGGGAATAATTAAAATATTACATGTATTTAACTGATGCTGATTTGGAATTAATTTGATTTGCTGTGGCTGAGGTTGATGCAATTTAATGTAACATATAAGCAATTCTAGGTAGCCAAACATGCCTTTAAAGCAAGGTATATAACAAACCTATGTAATGTGAATGGGGGAGTGAAATCTGGCATTCATTTTCTAGTGAGTGGATTTGAAATGAGCACTGCAGAGATAAATCTGTTTGGCACAGTCCTACTGTTCTTTGTTTAATCTACGCGTGTGTGAAAAATGATAGCTGCTTTTACGAAGTGTCAGTTTTCCAAGTCTTTTGGAGCTCTGTCTTAATATTAATGTGTTTTGACAGAAATGGAAGATTAAAGTTTTTGTTCTTTATGCCAGTTCTGCAAAACCAAAATCGTCTTTGATAGTGAAGCTTTGATTTGCTGTGTTCAAATTTCCATTCTTCTGCTGGAGAACAAAACCTGTCTCGGTGTCAGAGTTCTGTCTGCAATGAAAACTGTGCCAGGGTCAGGAAGCGTGGCATAGGTCTTCATATAGTGCTCATACTGTGCAGGTTTGAGTTTTTAAAGACCCTGTTGAGCATGTGGATGAACCTGGTTTGAGTTTAAAAGGCATTAGAATGCTTCTTTCCTCAAGACTGCTGAATAGAATACGGGTTTGGAAGCACCTAATATCCAGGCGATCATGAGAATTTGTGTCTTTCATGTGGTAAAGAATACATTGTCAACCATTAGAGTTACATTGATACTTTTTGGTTTTTATTCTGAAACTTAAATTATAAGAGAGTTAAGTTACTTTAGCATTAAAATCTAAAAATGTAAAACATTTCTTTTCCATTTTCCTAGAGGATGTATGGTTTTGTAAATAAATAGCATGTCTCGTAGCTTATTAATTAGATAATTATTTTGTTACCTGCATTTTCTTTTTTGAGGCAGTCTAGAATTTATCTGTTGGAAGATTTGAACTTTCAGTAATGGGAACTCCTTCAGAGTTCTATGATATTTTGAAGAAAAACTAGTACCTTAAAATCTCCCAGCTCCTTCCCTTCCCACAAGAGTCATAGAAAAGTTTGCTGTATATTGTAGTACTATCAAAAAGGCCTTTGATTAGATGTGTTTGCACTTCCCATTCCCCTTCTCCAGGTACAGCACAATTTGTGGGAACTTGCAGTTTTATCTGATGATGAAACAATATTTACTTGGTGTTTTGTCTTAGTCATCACTTACTCTGTACTTTCTTGTTTCCCTATGGTTTGTTGCCTCTGTGCCTGAGAGCAAGCTTTCTAACAGCTGTAACTAATTCAGGAGTAATACAGTTCAGCTGGGGATAGACGCTATAGCAAATACTTGCTTCTACGGTGATTGATTTTTCCTTACCAGGTGTTTTTAAAACTTACCAATAGTTTTAAAGGGGAGTGTCATCAGACCAAATAAATCAGGTATTTCATAAATGGCTCTGGGTGTGCTTTTGGGTCAATATGAATTAATTAATGTAGGAATTAAGGTCTATATGGCCCAGTATTCTATTCTGCCCAGCACCTACTTCTGGATACTGCGAAAAAGAGTATTATACAGGTAAGCAGGTGGTAAAGTTGTACTATAAGCATTTGAGGCCTCTGGCTTCCTGAGTTACAAGCAGTATCTGCTTTTTACAGCTATTGCTAGACTTTAACTCTATGTAATTCTCTAATCCTGCTTTGAAAAGAGCAGCATCTCAACTGTGGACTGCGTGGAGAGTGATCTCTTGTTTTGTCCTTGTTTTGGCTTCTTTCAAGGCTCCTGTGCCCTCATATTGGGTAAAAACTGTGAACAGTGTGGTGTTTCTTGCTCCTTGCATCCTATTTTGAATTATTTTTTGTAGTTTAATTGTGCTTGTTACCCTCATCCTTTCTCTTCCGACATGGTGGTAATGGGTTGGGGGGAAATGTGCGTGAGCAGCATGGACTTGTGCAATGGCATTCTCTCTCAGTGTGATGGGGTGAAAAGCATGCTGTAGTGGTAGGGACTATAAAGAAAGAACATGTTTTGTGCTAGTTGCAGCGTGAAATTGGAGCAGTTTGTTGTCTATACCTTGAAAGTACTTAAAATCAAAATACTGGTGATGGGCAGGGAGGAGGAATGTAGCACATGGATGAACAAGTGATAGCAGATTGTACCACCTGAAATCACATCAGTACAGGTTTTTTGGCTATTTGAACAATTTGCTTTCTAGAATATCAATATCAGACCAGTAGTAGATGCTAATTGATAAGTGTTATTTTAGTGAAAATTTAGTGTCTGCTGATAGTATTCCTCAGTACATTAGATCAAGAAGGAAGAAAAGGAACTCAAAACCTCAGGTGAAGCCTCCAAGGTATTTGGAACAAAAAGGGTATTTTTTAAAAACTGAGGGATATGAAGATTTTTGAGCATTTTCTGAGCAGCTAGACTTGAAGTAGACATATTTTTAAAAATAAATTGGTGAATCTCTATTGTATTACAGCTGTACTCAGTTATGTCAGAAATCCCATGCAAAAGTTCTTGAGCGTAGTGTAAATTTCTGTGGTCTCAGTGTTTCCAGAGTTGATAAGTAGACTGTGAATATTTAGTGATAAATTTTAATAGCATGTGAATGATAGGATTTTAATTGTAGCCCCGTGTTTTACGTGAAACTTTGAGTCAGGATGTGAAAGAAAGTCAGATGCTGAATCAGTATTTTGGCAATTATTTTAATAGTTACAGATTGCAAAACCAACTCTTGGTCCCCTAGTTTAAGCAGAAAAACAAATGGGATGTGGTGTCTTGTGTCTAGAGAATACAGAAGTATACTCCACATTCATAAATGGAGTGTTTTGTTATTTTACACTTAACAGACTTGGTTTTGTGAATTATAATCAAGCACAAATTCCTGGGGGGGAAAAAACCAAACAAACAAAACCCAAAAAACAAATTTTGAAATATGACTGTAAGGTTGGCCTAATTAAGCCACTGAAGTCTTGTACACTGGTGATATGTTGAAGCAAATAAAGAGCAACTGTTAATCCTGTATTGCCTCTAGATGATTTTCTAGATAGAATTACAGGCTCTCACCTCTGTACAGATTGTTACCTATTCTAAACACATGAGAAATCAAGTAATCAAAGGCTGCAAGGATGGTATAAGCAGGTTTTTGGTTTTGTTTGGTCTCTTATCTTATTCAGTCTTCACAGGTGGTTGATCTACTCACCTCAGGACCAAGTAAAAATGGCATTTGTGGGTTCTTGCATGAGAAAAGACTTCCTTATTTGAAGTTGTAATGTTTTTCTAAGTGATAACACAACCTCTGTGACACATTTTACTCTACTCAGCAAACGCTTAGTCAGCAGATAAATACAGTTTGCAGCTGCCTAAAGTGTGAGTGCTGTGTGTTTATCAATGTGAATTTACAGTACATTTTCCAACACTAATTTTTCCTTTATGCATTTATTAAACTGGCATATTAATCTTGGAGATTAAACAGGACCTTGTTGTGTATCAGCAAAAAGTTATTCCTAGATAAAGCAATTTATTTAAATACGAGAACCCAACAGTTACTAAAGTGCTATTTAAAACTTTCTTTCACATAACTTGCTCTTTTTCCTCTTAGTGTTTATGCATTTTTGTAGCTGGAGGGCTATGGCTGCTGCTTTTAGCAGTGTTCAGTTTGGTGCTATTACTATCAAGCCGCTTTATTCTTAGCATATTATGAACACAAAGATCATCTGAAAGTTCTGATAATTTGTATGTTTAGGATTAACAGTACTAAACACAACAATTGTATCATATGATTATATTGTAATCCAGTGTGCAAATAATACCAATTAAGCTTTTATGTTCTTAGGGACTAAAGCCGAAATAATTTTTACTGGTAGCAATAAAATGCATGATTGTGACCATTTCCCTAATGCAGATTTGTATCGTGTTATATGCAGTTATAAATAGGACCCTTTGACCTGGTAGAAACCAATTGAATCCAGACCATCACTAATGAGTCCATGTCACCATTTGCAGGCAGTGTGGATAAATAGATGGAGAGCTGTAGAGCAGAGGAGTCAGACCTGACGACCTTGTGTCTACAGTATACAGGTTTAATGATTTATTTTAAAATCTTTGGCCAACTTCAGAGTGGCCCAGTGAATGCCTGTTTGTGCTTGCAATGCATTTGGGGCAGCCTCGGAGCACAGTTTATTTTGATGCAGAGGAAGCACATTTAGTGATTTTTTTGGGACTTGTGTACAGGGATTACTGGGGAGGTATCTGAAAAGCATCAGGTATCTACACTGGGCACTTCTAGCATTGCACGATGGGCTTTGGTGTTACAGGCACTACCTGGTAAACTTCCTAATATGATGCAAAACTGTGTTTTGTCAAGAAGAGAAAAATAGGGTTGGGGTGTGGAGATCACCAATTATTGGCTTCAGAGACTTCTCTGGCATTGCAGTTTATGTTTCTAAAATTAAGCACTTCTGTTTACACTTTTGAAGTCTATGAATACTTTAAACTATACCAACTGTGACTACTACATAGAGTAATTGGTGCAGAGCAAATGTGTCAAACGTCAGCTGTTACACGTGTGTATAGTCTTTACTCAAAATGGTCTGATTAATTCTCACGTGAGACTAAGAAAATGGTCAGGATATTGTCTGCTGTGAAATTATACCTGTAGTCAATTTAATATTATGACATCAACAATAAAATTCTTGCCTTTTTCTAGAAGTCCTCCTGTATTAATGTGCTTTTAAGGCAATAACTCTGTGCAGCTGAGCTATCTTACATAGTTGTATAAATAATATGAGAAACACTGTATGCTTTAATGTCTTTTTTTTTTTTTGACTTACTGACGAGCATGTTTAATAGGAAGGGAGCAACTGCAAAATTTTATGTTATATGTTTCTGACATATGTTATATGTTTCAACATATTATTCAGAATTGTCCTGTTAATCAACAACTACTATATTCATTTTCTCATGTGCCCTTGATAAACTTAGTGTTACCTTTATTTGAGGCTTTTTTGCACAGAGAGCTTTTCATGGTCCTCTAAACTGCCCAAATTTTGTAGTTGTGACTGATATTGAGAGCCAGTGTCCCTTGGTTTTAAATACTTCCTAGATAGATGTATTTAATCACTGGCCAAATGTTGGCCAGATGTATTCCCTTTGTTTCTTCGGGTGCTTGTAGCTGTGAAATTCAGTGTGAAACTGAGGCAGGTTCATGTATTCCATCAGGTTCACTGACCACAAAGTAGCTGTGACTTTCTTCTTTCCTGATCACTTGAATAGGTATGAAGTATTAACGTGCTAATAAGTAAAAACCAGTGTTTTAGAGGAGGTCTGTCAGTATTTTTTTTATTATTCTTGATGGATTTCATAGGTAATGGCATTTTGTATATGTGCTTGTATGTAGAAATTAGAATTAATAATAGATATGTATAGATCTAATTTATATCGTCTAGTAGTATTATGGTTTAAGAACACAGGGTAGGAAATGTGCTTCTGCAATGCACGTGCCAGGCTCTGTATGAAACTGAATTGCCAGTTGTTTGAACTCTGGTTCAAAGTTGGGTATCCCACTTGGCAAGTGTCAGTCCAGGTTAGCTATTTATGGTCAGTTTTTCTTCTAGACCGAAACCCCTTAATCTATGTGCAAGCAGGCTGTGAACTACAATGATGTTAGTTACAATTATGCTAAGCTCTAATTATGCTAAGTAGTTTATGCAATAAACTTGGGGAGAAGAGGAGTACAGATAAGGATTTAATGTCTGAAGGGCCAAGTTAATAAGGTCAGTAATTATGTAAATAAAATGAACATACTCATTCCTTTTCCAGTGTTCAAGCTAGTTGTCTAAACAAGTATATAATACATTATATTATATAATGCAGGAACTTGAGGCTTTGGAGACTTCTGCCTGTGAGGGTCTTGAATTGTTATTTTCAGCTGGTGATGGTGTAGACACCATTGTGCCTACTGAAGTTCCAGTTGGAAACAGAGAGATAGGGTGAGCATATCCATAGGTGGAAGTCACCCTGGCTTCATTGAAGATAGACACTTGCTCTGTTCCCATTTGAAGCACTTAGTTGTTCTGTGACACTTGGATAAAGTATTAACCATCTCCTGTCCCTCAAAAAATTAGGTTGAAAAGATAATGTACTGTGCTGAGCACAATAAAGTCTCTTTTATTTCAGCTAGGGCTCAAAGTTAAGAAATTGTGTGGAATAAGAAACATCTCGTTATGTTCATTAGGGCTTGCATATCACTTCTTTTTTCCTCTGCTTAAACAAAGTCAGAGCCAGTTGAGCTACACGTCCTGCACCAGATTTGTGACAGACTTCTGCTGCTTAAGTTGTTTATTTGTATCAGCAGGAATCAATTGAATCTTGCTGATTTGATGCATTGCACATGCTAAACTTGTCCTGAAATATTAAATGTGATGGATAACCAAGTTCTGGACCAAGTGTTAGGTTTGGATTTTATTACTTCCTTGTACAGTTTTGTCTTCTGAACTACTGGAGAGGTTTGGCTCAAAAGTACATGGATACATTTCAGTTTCCAGTTGAAACCTTTTGATTGTTGTAGGTTTTTTTCAACACAGTTTATTCATCCTGAATATCCTCTCTGACAAAATTAGGGAGCATTTATAAGGTGTAATATGTTTATTGCCATACCAGCCCTTTGAAAGACCATCACTTGCTCTTCATTCTCTGCAGTACAGAAAAACTCCTCCATTTCTTAAATATCGAAGATATTTGTTAGGGGCTTTTAATAACTTTGCCTGAAACTCAAATTTAGACGAAGAAATTCTGCCCAACTGTCACAAGCCCTGGATATGCCAGAAGTCTGAGCACTTGAATTTCTGATGCTTATGTTCCCTAACTGCCTTATGTCGGGCTTCTGGTCTTAATCTGACTCACCTCAGATGCCGAACCATTCACTAGTGCCAAGACTAAGACATGTCAGGATTTGAAGACAAGTTTTTTTTTCTTCCTTGTCTGAAGGTGTCTGTTAACTTAGAGTGCAGCATCCTTCCTGGGTCTCTTACATAAATTGCTTAATTGTAAGAAGGTTCACATAAAATATGATAGATATAGACTCAAATTATACTGTTGCCATGGAGGATTTGAATTTAATTTCAGTGTGGAAGTGTAACAGCTTCAACAAACGGGATTTGGGAAGCTCTCCCAGTGAAAAGCACAGGAGTTTTGGTTACTTAAGAGCTGGGACAGCAATGGTGTCTGTGAACCAGGTTAGCTAAACTGAATTTTGAATCTGAATAATAAAAATTGTTGTGTGGAAAGAAAAAGGAAAGGCCTTTTTGTTTCACAAATCATTATTTCCCAACTCATTATTGCCAGTTAAATCGAGAATCTGGATTTCTTAGCTGACTATGGTTGTAGTTAACGTGTAGAAAATGCAGATAACCTAGAATCTTCTAGCCACTGAACAAGGAATAGATAGGAACCATTAGAGAATCCAAACCACAAACTTTAAGCTCTTCTGTTGTGGTTTTTTTTGTTGTTTTTTCCCTGCAATGTCCCATAATGACAGATCCAGGGAGTATCTTCTTTCTGTGCAGTTAGAAACTTGTCATGCTGATAAAGACTCATTGAATTGAAATTGTGTTCTCAACTTCTGTGAGCTCAAAGCATTATTTGCTTAACCAAAAAAGCCAAACTATTGTGGTTATGAAATAATTAAACTGCCTTGGAAAAGCTCTCTATTTAGAGAATAATCGTATTGTCTAAAATAACACTTTTTTCATCTCAAATGTCATCCAAATAATTCAAAACCTAAGTGCAGTATATCAGCCATGAACACTTGGCATCTATTTCAATAGAAATTGTTTATAGAGATTGTTTTGCCTCTTTAGTTTTATGCCTTAGATTTTTGTGTTCAAGTGGGTATTTTTTCATAAAACTACTTTTGTTTGTTTCAGTAGGGTGCCTCTGCCTAATAGAGTGGCATTCTAAATTTAAAATTGGGCTTAGGAATAGAATAACATCCTGATCCTCTCCAGCTCTAAATTGTGTGCATTATGCTGTCTGTTTTTCATTATCAGGTGGGTACTGATGCATTGGGAATTTTAAAGAAAAATGCACAGAAGTTAAACCATTTTTAGATGCAAATACATGTTGGACAGTAGATGACAATAGCTGTTTAATATTTAATATCCAAACCCTTACTTTTTGTTTATAGTCTTTCATAGTGTCTGTAAGTCAGGTGATGGTGAATCTGTGATACAGCTGTAAAATCTTTTCCCTTCTCACCAACTGAAGTTTTAAAAAAAGCAAACAAACCACAATGTCCCCCACTACCTTTTGAAAACCAAGCACTGAAGGCCACTGTCTTAATGCTAAGACAAGTTCTGCTAGTCTGTGGTACTTTGTGATGGCACTCTCAAATATGTGGTATTTGAACCACGTTTGGTCCAAAAAGATGTTATCTACCCTTAAAAAGGAGGAAATAAAAATAAAGAATAGCTTGTAGTTGCTTTTTACTGAAACTTTCTACTGTAGTTTTTTTGTCCTGAAAAACTAGGAGCAGGTCTAGCTAGACTCATGAATTGTTTAACTTGGGAAACTAACAACCTTTGAGGTACAGATATTCCTACTCCATTAAAATAAATTAAGCCCCCCTAAACATTTCATTTAGCTGTGTCTTACTAGCATACTTTGAATGGCTATTGTACTCTTCCTTTTTAATCCAGATTAAGGCCTTTGAACCTGGTTTATAATACAAAGGCAAGTTAATGCTTGGTGTAACATCAAAAGCTAATAGTTTTGTCCTTTTTCATTTTTGTAGATAGGGACAGTTGTGTCAAATATAAAGCTTTGAATAGAGTTTTTCAGCTTTAAGTATTGATATCAACTTCAGCCATGTGATAACTTTACACTTCAAAACCAGCTTGCTTATTTGTCTAAATTTACCTGGGAAAAAGCCAAGAGGAGGCAAAGATCCATTTTTAAAATCATCTGTCTGGTTCAATCAACTGCATGCTCCACAAACTTGTCTTGAGGGAAGCTATCAAATCCCAAAATCATGTTCAGGCCCCGTGAAAAATCCTGCAACATAGCTGCCCTCAGTGCAGTGACATTTGCAAGTAGCAGAATGCTGAACAGAGCCACATCATTGCTGTGATCTTGCCCACTAATCCACCATTCTTGTTCTGATCATAGAATCATAGAATGGAAGGGACCTTAAAGATCATTGACTTCCAGCCCCCCTGCCATGGGCAGAGACACCTCCCACCAGAGCAGGTTGCTCCAGCCTGGCCTTGGACACCTCCAGGGATGGGGCAGCCACAGCTTCTCTGGGCAAGATGTTTCTGCTTATGTTCTTGGAGGGGGCTTCAAAGATGGTAAACTTTTGCAGAAGCCTGTATTAACCAGTCTGCTATGGTGGGTAGAAGTACTGTGAAAGGTAAAATGCCAGCTTTGGTCTTGGGTGGGTTTGAATTATTGTATAGCATATTGTTAGTGGAAAAGAGGGGAAATAGGTTATCTTTTGGGGGGCAGTAGGGGAGCCCTCTTTTTTTTGAGCAGTGTATTTTGTAGCATCAAGGACTTCAGTTGTGTGTATTTATGTAACTGTACTATCTTTGGAGCGATATCTAAAACTAAATCAGTCTAGGATTGTCTAGGAAACAAACCATGATTCTTACGCTTTTTATAGCTCAAGCCTTTTTGGTTGTGTGATATAATTGTAGTTGACAGAAAAGTCTTGTCTTAAAATGCTCAACTGCATTCAGATTTTTAGAGTTAAAGCAGGCTCTGAAGCAATGAAGGTTCGCCTTAAAATAAAGAAATAACCTGAAAAAAAAAGTTAAGAAGTTTCATATGTATATGTAAAAAGTGCTCTTGGCTTGAGGCGTTCATTTCCCACCATGTCTGGTCAAAAGTATATCTCTTTGAGGTTAAATAAAGTTGTGTCTTAATTGTGTAAAGCCAGCAGAGTTTTATTTAGTTTAAGCTGGTAATACCACATGTTGATTTTTAGCCCAGAACTTTACTGTTAAAAAAAAAACAAAACCAAACAAAACAAAAAAAACCCACAAAAAACCCCACACCCAAACAAAAACAAAAAAAAACCAAACCAAATAAACCACCACCAACAAAAAAGAAAACCAAAAAACCCACAAACCACCAAAAAACCCCTACCTGAATGAAAAACAAACAAACAAAAAATCCCCAACAACAACAAAAATCAAAACCAAACCACACCACAGGTATTAAATTTATGCATCCAGGAAGAAAACCCTTCAAGTTGACCCCTTCACCCTATTTCTAGTCAAATGTTCTTATTTTCATGTGACATTCAGGTGTGGAAATTCTCCTGAGAAATTAAGATGATGTGACAGATTACTGTATGCAACAAAGAAGAGGTGGTGACATTTCCTCCTTGACAGAGAAGAGTTGATCATACAAGTTTTATTTTAATTTATATCTGGTTATGAAACATACTGTTTTACATTGATTAAAAATCCGTGAAGAATGGCTGATGTTATATTAACATTGATGAAGAGTGTGCCTACTACATTTTGCATGCAGTTGCCATAGCAACTGTACTGTAGAGTGACCCAAATTAATTTTCCACCAGTCACTAAGTGCCCTGTCAGTTTTTCCTTGTGCTGGGGGTAAGCAGGCTGGAAAGTACTTGTGATTTTGGTTTTTTGTTTTTTTATTTATTTATTTGAAGAATCTTGCCTTATGATTTGTCTCTTGAAAGCGATGGCTGAGCTATGTTAATCAACCAAAATCTACCATCTTAATTTGGTGCAGTCAAACGCATGCTATAGAAATGCTTAAATGAAGAACTAGGAATTGAATGGAAATGAATGTGGAGTATCTCCATAATAATTGGAGCAGACAATGTAGTATGGTCATTTGCACCCTCTGGCTCTGCTGCTTTTACATACAGGTTTCTAAGATCCTGTGAGTGAACAAGTCTTTACTGAGCTTGATCTGAAAGGCTGGAGAATAGAGCTCTCTGTGTATCTAGCTACCTCTTCACAATTCGTTAGCGGGATGCTCAGGGAATGCCAGGAGGAGAAGGAGTCCTTTGGCAACCAAAAGACACAAATGGCTGATAGAGGTATCGCTGCTTCTTGCTGGTGTGTGGCTGAGTCCCATCTGAAAGCGCTTTTGCTTGTGCGGTTGCTTTGCGTGTGACATAAATCAGTTGCTCAAGTTTAAAGTTACTACTGGAATTACTGCTCACGGTAACGTGGCAAGGCTTTTTGGTGCTTTTTGGAGACCTCGTGCAGTTTTGCTGGGATTCCTGAGGTGCATGTTTTTCTATGAACTTTCTGTTGTGCATTACTCCTTCCATTTAAAACCCTGCTGTACTGCGCTACAACCTGGTAACCACTAGGATGGCAACTTGGGTATGTATTTCCCCTGATGGGACATCTCTTTCTGACCCCCACCTTTCTGGACTTCTATTTTTACATCAATAGAGGCATCTTTCTTACTTGATGCACACTTGTAGCTTGCCCACTTGTGCAATCTTTTCTTATAGGCAAGGGTTCCTTTGGTACTCGAGTGAGTGTCTCTGTATTCAAATAACACTTGTAATATGCAAACCAGTGCCATTTCTAGTATATATTTTCATAGATAGGACCATGTTATTTATGGTGCTTTATTCACTAAAATGCCTTGTGCACAAGAGATTTGCAAGTCTAAAGTGCAGTTTTGCTGTTAACTGTTAACTATTGTGTAATAGTGGTTCAGATTCTATGCTATGAGTTGATATGCTATCAGCTTAGATGTAGGCACTATTCCTATATGCAAATTAATAAGCAATACATTTACCTTGCTGCTTTGACTATTAAGATAGAACTTCTACAGAGAGAGTCTAAACTTCTATAGGTTAGTTGGAAAAATTGAAGGACAAAACTCTTTCTTTAGGTATGAGACATGATTTTGAGAGGATGGAAGACTGTCTTCCTTTGGCTTTTTTTAAACCCTTCTGCTGATTCAACCAAGATCAAAATGTGTTTATTATTTATCATGTAGGATTTATTTTATGAACTTTTGAAATAAATATGTAGAAACACCAGAAACATAATATTGTGTTGGAAGCTAACGAAGCTTCTAATCATAAAAATCTAATTTCTCCTCATTCAAAATGTTAAAAATGCTTGCATAGCAACTCTAAATGTATGAAAAAACTTATGTTCAGTTTTTGTGTTGTTTTACTAAATACACAAGGATTCCTGCTGATACCTGCTGTCTTACAGCTACTAGAGTGGGATTTTTGTGGTGTTTTTCCTTTCTTTGTCAAATAGCCTTTAAAAGGATAAATCTATATTTTCAAAATGAAAACAGTTGGCTGATTCCAAACAGCTGTGCAGTAAAAATATGCTGGTATGAACTTAATGTGTGGGAAATCTTAACTCTTTGTACTTTCAGGCATTATTTTTGTTTGGAGAAAGACGACTTGAAGAAAATCTTCAGTAGGACAGTCTCTCCAGTGTCTCATGGAGTAGTGGTGATGCTGACTTACCTGGGTAGGATGTGTACCCACCTTCAGCAAAAAGCACTGGGCAATCTGGAGTGATGTCTTCGTTGTGGTCTAGTGGCTTTTTTAAAAAAAAAAAACCCTGTTTTAAAGACAACTGAAAACATGCTGCTGATGACTAATGATATTCTCTCTCTGACGTGTTATTTTCTAAGGAAGCCAGTTTATTAACGGGAATAGAAATTTCAACTATCATATTTTTGAAGAAAAAGCTTTAACTCCAAGAAGTAAGCTTTCCTTTGAGCCATAGGGTTTTAAGAGCTGAGCACGTATCTTCACGTTTTGCAAAACTGTTCCTGAGATAAGACCATCTAGTAGCTTATTTATTTTGAAGCCTATTTATAATCAATAGGCATAGACCATGTAGAGTAAGGTGATCTAGGATAAGTAGGTATCTAAGTAAGATAGATGTGGGTGGGGGATAGAATTTACACTGGTGGTCATTCTCCTGCCCATATAAACTGCTAAACCTACTGGAGTGTCATAATTAATACTTGTGTGTATTACTTTTCCTCAAATCTATGAAGGAAAGTTAAGTGGATCATGTGATGTGGTTGATCCCAATATTAGAGGACTGAATTGGTGACTCAAGATGTCCTTTCCAGTCCCATGTTCCCTATTTCAAGTCTCTTCCAGAATGCTAACATGATGGAGTTGAAGCTTTCTGATTAATAATTTGTAATAATCCAAACTCTTGTAATAACAAAGTCTAGTACTAAATATAAAAAAGTAATGTAGTGAAGTAGGTTGAACAGAAGCTTAAGCAAATTTTAAGGAACATACCAGACCCCTGTAAGACCTATTTGAGAATTACAAATCACAGTACTCTGTAGTCAAATATGCTCTTACTGCTTTTGATTCCTGGCCATAAGTGTGGTATATAACAACTTAAAAGATACCTGAAAATCTTAGATTGCTTTTTCTCTGCTCAGTTCTTCTTGTATTAAGGGAAGTTACCCTGGTGGCTGAGTAAATGCTGTTGTCAGAGCCCAGATCTTTTTTTTCTATTTTACATTAGGCTTTACACTTTTCATTGAAAAGGAGGAGTGTTACAATTCCTTGCAGGAAGACTTGTAATTTCTTAAGGAATCTTGCAAGAGATTTGACTCATTTCTAAATGACTTTCATCTTTCCAAAAGGGCTGTTCTTGTGTAGTTCTAATACAGATCTCAAAAGCCATTAACTGAGGTTATAAAAGGATACATACTGAATGGAATGCCTTTCCTCCTCTGTATGCATAGCAATACATTATTTATTTGCATGGAGACTTAAGGCCATTGCATCATGACTCTTGAAAAACACTGTATTATTGATGAATTTCCAGGAAATAACAGAAGCTTTACCTCTGTGCCTGTGTTTACCTGTAATTGAAAAGTGCTGATTCTTACCAGCACCAGCAAGAGGGACACAGAATGCAAAAAGAAGGAGAAAACCAAAAAAAAACCCCAACACCACCACAAAAAATGAAACAAAACCTAAACCTAAATCCAAACATTTCCCCCACCCCTTACCCAAAGAAAGCCCAAGCTCTGAAGCCACCATAAAGTCTGCTATAGTGGCATAGTTTCCTTTAGAGCTTTTCAGTAA
>JAOXNG010000021.1:9655531-9672293 GCA_028566535.1 Scolopax minor
TTTAGTTATGCATTTATCTAGTAATTATTGAACGGTTATACAAAACGAAGCTGAGCAATCATGGCCCTTTATGAGGCAATCTCAGTGGGTGGCCTTACAGTTAATTTAGGATAGGACTGTCTAAGCAGTTCACTCACACACAAATTAGCTGAACAGCCCGCTCCTTTAAATATTTCCTATGTCACAGGCTAACTCTTTACAATACAACAAAGGTAGAGTTTTAATTACACGGTGCCTGACTTTTGTTTAGCTGAAGCTTTAACCGTTTGCAAGCCTTCCTCCCTGCCCTCCCCTGCCTGGGATATGGGACTAGATGGCAGTTTTGGGTGGGGTATCTCCTAATTACTAAACCCTGACCTTGGGGCCATCTGTTAGGAAACTGTTTTTCCTTCAGCATCCTATTACTTCAAAGCAAGAGGAGAAAAATCAAAATTTTCACTTACACGGTCAGCTCTCCTGACGTTGTAAACTGGAGCATCCTTTTGCACTGCTCCCAAAGCAATTGGTCGGTGTTAACACTATTTATGGTTTCTACTCCACTTTCTTACCCTGGTGGTGTGGCTCTCTCCTCTCTTGGCTGCCTTACGTTACCAGCCCCTGATCTGAGGTGTCTGTATCGGAATGAACTCGCACCATTGTTTTTGTCAACATTCAAAGGAGAGCAGGAGGTTCCATCACTCTGCCAGCTGACAGCACTGAGGAGCAGCCAGGGGTAGTTGTATGGAACAGGATATTACAAAATGTCCTTTCACACTGAGTAGCTCTGGAATGAGGTAGCACGAATTATCACTCTGATACACGTGAAGCTGGGTGACAGGACAGCTAAGAGGCACTGACACTCTGGTGAGTATCTATCTAAATTCTCTGGTGGAGAATTTTGATAGAGAAAGGCACAATGTTTTCCCAGCTACATGACATACAGCTTTTGCCACTTTGGCACAAGCAGGGTGTAGGCAAAATTAAAGCTTAATATTAATCACTGCAGAAAAGAGATTGAGGGGTTTTCTTCCTCCTGTTCTACCTCCTTCCCCGAGTCCATGCAGTGGTTTGCTGGGGGCTGGCAGAGCAGCACAACAAGGGATCCTGCTCAGGGAATTGGATGCTGTGGTAACTCCAGGCTTGTACAGAGGGGATGGTGGAGCCAGGGAGGTTTGGGAAAGTTACTTTAATGCCTAAGTGTTGAGTAGTCAGATTTATGCAGAGGATGCAGAAGGCAAGCTGAGAGAAGAAAAACGTTCTGTGCAAAACAATTCTGACCCTGTTTACTTAATCTTTCTAATGACTGACTAGATAATAGCAAATGTGTCACAGAACTTGATACTTCCTATACTATTACAGTAAAACTGAGAGGATAGAACTTAAGGTTATGGTGGAGGAATGGGTTTAAGTAGTACATGTGGAAGAGATGCAAGGTTACTTATGAGCTCTGCCAGATTTTGGCATTCACTACTCCACAAATAGAGGTCAGTGTTTAAAAGCTTTCATAATTATACCTGTTCTCAGAGAAGTGACACTGTAGGCTGATGGACCAGAGATGTGTTAGAACCTGGGAGCTTTATCTTAAATCCTGCAGCTGGTCCTGGAAGGATTCTATCCTGTACAATTTTTATTTTAAAGTATGTTCTAGTACAGGTGATCATGAACTAGCATCTTGCCCCTTACTGAAGAGTCAGTAGGCGTTGCTCACTGCTCAAGAAGCTAAACACCATCTAGTCTGCTCAGCCCTGTGAGCTATTACCTTAGGAAAAATGAGTCATCTCTAACGTGGACCATTTAGGTAATTTGCTTTGCGGAGTTGCTCGGTCAGCTGTCCTGATAAAATAAGGAGACAGCAAATGAGTGGACAGAGGAAGTCTGTAAAACTAGTTTTGCTGTGGTGGCCATCATCTCAGAAATTGGACACTGTCACGTGGAAGGATAAAAATCACTTATCTGACCTTCGGAAGTCTGTGTCAGAGCTACAAACTGAATGCAGGCTTTAAGGATTTCAGTGCCTTTGCTGTAACAGTGCCTTTTCACAGAAACACAAGCCCATGCCACTTTGACAGAATTACTGCTACCATCGGGCTGTCCTCCAGAGTTAAAACCAGCCACAACTATTGCTAAGCTGTAGGCTTTTTCCTCTTCTGCCTGTGCAGTGGCTGCAGGCTCCTGATGCTTCCCTTCAGTAGGTGAGCTTTGGGACCAGGTCAAGTCCCCAGAGGAAGCTTTTAGACACTTCTAAAGTTTAGTCTTAGACTCGTCAGCCTTTTTGTTGATCTGGATTGCTGTGTAGCAGGATGAGAGTTTCTGTAGGAAGAAGGGAGATGGTGAAAGCAGGTCAACCTCTTCTCAGAAGCTCCTGGATCCTAATGGTGGCTCATGAAATTGTGGATTCACGTGTGCTTGGTGGGAGTTTGCTGATAACCTTGTTTGGGCTGAGATCCACTAACAGCTTCAAAGACCTGCCTTTTCTGATGTGTATTGTCTGTACAATCTTAACCACAGAAATACTGCTATTCAACTGAAAGTCTTGAGAGTAGATTGAGACATATTAAGGTTTGGCTTAGTATAAATGAGGTTAGATTTGTATTTATTATTACTCAAAATTACTAGCTAGATCACTTAATTCTTAAGCATACATACAAGCTTAATTCCATCTATTACTGGTTTCTGTGGTTGCCACTATAAGTGTATTGGCAGTTTGAACATTGTGCAGTAACTACAGTTCTTCTGAAGACTGTTTGCAAATGACTTATTTGATGGCTAGGTGAGTAGGCATCCAATGCTGGGGGAAAAAAAAAAACCTTTGGTTTTTTTGGTTCTTAACTGCATTTCTGAAATTGGAAACGAGTGAAAAATGATCTACCTGTAAGTAAACATTCTGCTACTGGGAAAGAAGGTAAGAAAGTGTGTGTTATTAGCCTTAAGGAATCCTGCTTTAGCAGGAGGTAATGATTGACTGGTGCTTCAAGCCAAGATGAAATACTTGTGCAGCTTGTAATTTATTGAACTCTGTGGTCTTCCAGAATGATCCAAATTGGAGCTACATCACGAACGGATTTGGCACCTGTTTTCCTTTGGAAACAGTAGTTCACCTTAATGTCTTCACCAATGGGTTTTTCTTCCAAGTTACAAATCCCTGTTGTGTGAGCAATTACAGAGACTAAAATAAATACCGGGTTTGCTTGCACATTTACAACAATACTGAGATTTAACTCTGAAGACTGTAAAAGTCATTAGTGGGAGAAACTCTCATTATGCAACTGGATTCCAATTCTCTTCTTCCATGACTGTGCAACAGCTGCTATGGCTATGTCACGTGAAACAATTCGATCGTGTTACATGGTACAGTGAGTGAGATTTTCTGCTGTAATAATCAAATGAAAGTTTACTGTCAAAGTATGGAACCTGCTTATTTACTCCTGGTAGAAGTGATCATAAAATGCATTCTTAAATGTAACATAAACTAAAATCAGCTAATTTTCCTCTGAAGGTGGTAAGTCTGAAAGTATTCAATTTTTAAAGGCCTTTTGGAAGGCTGTAGAAGTAATAAAACGTGTTATTTTTTTTTTTGTTCTGTTAGCTACATGTGATCTGTAGTTAAGTTGCTATGCCATGTGAGATATATATATATAATTTATCACTGGGTGGCGTCAAGATGTGGTTCTTTGTTGTAGAATGATAAAGAATTGTGCAGGAATCCCAGATTGGGTTTGTATCATGCTAGACCTTATGAAGTTAACTACAGGAGATCAGACTCTAAACTCTTACTTACATGATTCATTCCAGTAGTTAGTTGCTCTTCAGATATTTATATTTTTGCCTAAAAAACAGCCCTTCCTCTCTTGTCTGTAAAAGCATTTTCTATATGTAAATAGGAGGGTTGTTCTAAAATTGATTTCCAGGCACTATTGAATGCAAAATTTATGCATGTGTTGGTAACTGTAACAACACAGCTGCACTTCTTGCTTGTTGAGATTTGTGACTCTGCAGTGAAATTTCGGGTGCTCGCAATCCATTCCTGATCCCAATGAAAGGATTGTCAAGAGAAGCATGCAAAGATCTTTAAATCCTCTTTATGTTTCTGCCTTGGTAATATGTATCCCAAAATGATTAACAGTATTTCTGGGACAATTAATAGGGGAAGGAAATGGTGGTAATGATTTGAACTTTTTTTTTTCTTTTAAATGTATTAGTGCACTAGTAAGTCAAGTGGGATGAAAAATCATTTGAGGTCTGGAGAATGGAAGGACATGAAGAGGCTCAGATGAGCAGCTGCTGCTGCTTTTTTTTGTCAGTTAGGAAGTAGGCTGATGTCAGGGGGAGCATGTCCCTGGTGAAGCTTTGAAAACCCAGCATTTGAACTGAGATATTTTATTTAGATGGATTATAAAAAAATATTTGTGGACTTAAAATCTCACAGTTCAACATGTCATTGCAAACTAGCTTTTTAAAATTCCATTCCAAAGCTCCATTTGCTTGGAGATGGTTGCTGTTGGTGTGCTTTGGAAAAAAAAGCAAACTCCTGAAAGTGAAGTTTAGGAATCAAATATTTTTGATATGACCTCTTATTAATGATATTTTTTTTTGTATTTTGTATGCAGAAAGTGAACTGTAAAGCGCAGTCCTCATGTAACCTCTGGAATGTAAGAATCTTAGACTTCTAAGTCCAAGTAGTAAAAACCACACAGAACAGCTGACTTCTGAAAATTGCTTCTTATTCCATTAAGCATCCTGTGGCCATTTACAGAGAAAGCGCTTAAAGGGTTTTCTAAAAATCTACATCCCATTAATCTTGCCAGAAACTCAAGTGCAGTGTTATTCAGGGAGTTCAGACTATGCCAGTACCACAGTGCATACAAATTCAAAATAAAGGCCACACACAGGAGATAAGTGAATTAAAGTATCAACATGAAGTTGTTCTGCAAGAGAATTGCTAGTTGTGTGACCAGCTAAGATAGTAATAGAAGGAAGAACTGTTGGAGTGTCTTAAGTCAGTCTCTTTGCCAGCAAATGCCTATAACCGTGCAAGTGTGTTAGTTTGTTTTCCACAAAAGGTTTCTACAAATTTAATACCTTATTCCAAGATGGGATTTCTAATTTAAGATTGGGTTTTTTAGGCTTTTTTTTAATGCTGTGGCCTAATTGTCTTGCTTCCTTTACAAGGTTCAGCATAAGTTTGCCAGGAAAAATAAAAGGATAAGTATTTTGTGAAGCTTCTTGGAATATGATTCCAGGACCTATTCATCTGTCACTCAGGGAAGGGCACCTTCAACACCAGTGGATGGCACTGTGTTTAATTGCCTCTATTGCCTTTTAAATCTGTGAGTGTTTCCAGACACTGGAAATGTGTAAACATCTACAGCAAGGAATTCCATGGTTTAAAGACTTCAAAAGTATGTACTTTCTTTTGTTTGTCTGTCTTCATGGAAACTTAAGGCCTACAATAATAATTAAAACACAAAAAATGTGGTGTATCACAGGAAGAAATAAGAAAGATCAAGAGCATAGTGAAGCCTCTTTGTTCTTGCAGCCATAACTAGATTGTATCCCCCATACAGAATTTAAAAAGTGTTATGACATTTGTCTCTAGGTAGTATAATAATAATGAAGACTAAGTTCATCAAGTCTGTAAATGCTGTAATCTGGAAGTTTTACAATTGAAATAAAAGATAAGCATGAGGTAGGAGAGTTGAAATCCAATACAAGCTGAGAAAACTGCAAAGTACTGCAAAGTATTCAAGTTTTTGAAGGGGTAGGCTGATTTAAAAGGTGGCCCTTTCCCTTCTCTAAAGGGAAACTTGTTTAGAAGGTGCAAGTAGAGCAAAGCTACAATGAAAAAAAAGTAATTGAGACTTTGGGAAGAGTTCTAGCATCATAAAACTCCTTTGTGCTACTTCAGCTTTTCCTACTTGTGAAGATGTACCTAATTGCAGTGGCTCGTTTGCAATGGCCTTATGGAGAACTAACTACAAAGGTTTTCTCCTGCTTAAGTACTAACTAACTGTGGTTAGATACAGACTCAATAACGAAGGTCTTCAAGTGAGCTGCTGAGTTTGAGTGATCAGATTTGTAAATCAGAAACTTTACAGAGTGGTGCCTTAAAAATGAGGCTACAAAAATAACACAGTCATTCCAAATTGGGGAAGAATAGAGAGTATAGGCTTTAAAAGGTGTGAAAATTGCTCAGTGAATTTAGTGCAAGGGAATATACCAAAAGCTTATTTTCTAAGTTTTCTTAGACCCTGATTTTCAAGAGTATCCCATAGAGGAAAAGCTATCAAAATAGCTATTCTGTGATAGTTCCCTTTACTGTGCAAGAAATTTTTCAGGTATTGTAGGAAAGCAATATAGGAAACCTAATTTTCAAATGGAAAATGTCTAGTATTTAATAGCATCCCTGTGCAGGTTCAAGAGCTCTTGGCATGCCTGGTGGGGTTTTAAGTTACTGAGATAAATACTCAAAATTCATTATTGATGGAAGGGTGAGGTGAGCAGAGGAAAGGGAGTAAAGTAGGCCCTACTTTTGTTGAAATCAGTAAAGTCAAGCTGTTTGTTTTATTATGTGCAAACATTGGAAGACTTTGAAGTACCACTGAATATTTAATTTAAGCCTCAGATATTATGTGAAACATCCTCATATAAAGCTGCATTATTCCAGGGCTATAGTGGGTTTTGTACCTGAACTTTACAGAACAAGCTGGGAATGTATTGGGATAAAGAATACTGTAACTCCATACAGAATAGTTAAGTATTATGACATTTGAAGTTTACATTTAAAAACTTCAGGGAATAATAATTTGAAAGGTATTATTGAATCCTCACTTGGACCTGTTGTTGCTCAGAAATTGTGACAACTTTCTTCAATCTTGGCATTAATTTTTTTAAATTGTATTCCTTTACCTTTGTACTTTGATTAGCCTTCAGAGTCTTTGTGGACATATATTTCTTTTTTTTTTTGGCACTGCTTACATCATGTTGCCAGAAGGTCTGAAAAAACTAAGTGCAAGGCTAGCAAATGAATGATGCAGCACAGTGTAAAAGGAAGCAGGGAGAACAGCTGCTATCTTTTCTTGGTTTGAAGCACTCCTGTTGCTAAACAAGTACAAAAATTGCTTTTTCCCCATCCTTTTTTGGTCCATAGTCATGGTGTGAATTTTGGTTATCTAGGGATGTTGTATTCACTGTTTGTGGCTTCTATTTGTTGTTTTGTACAGGAGTGTAGAAGTGAGGAATAGAATATGGAATTAGAGTTAATATGAATACTCAAAGGACCTTGTAAGGGAAGTTGCAAGTATTTCTTTATTTCTAGTTTTAAAGTCATTATATATAACATGCAATGTTATTTTTATTGTGGTCTTGAAAATGTTCAGTAAACAGTCCCTGAAGAAACATAGGCTTGAGCCCCAATTTATATAAACCAGGTGAAATCCAAGGTTTGAATGTACACTTCTTGGTTTTATCAGACCTTTGTTACCTTCAAACGTCCTTATTTACCCTACTCAAGAAATGGCAAAACTCATCAGTGAGAATCTTCAGTGTAGGTGGCTTTGAGAGGTAAAGAAAAAAAAAATCACCATGATCCTCTGACCTGAAGGTTAAAGGAATGTTGGCAGTAGGAAAAAAAACCCATCTTTATTCAATTTTTTGAGTAGTTAAAATTTCATGACTTGCCTGTAATGTTAAGATGTTCCCAGGTGTGTCATTTGGGACAGGGGAATGACAACACTCTGGGGTTGCTTTTTGTGTAAGGCATCTGGTATTGGACTGACTTGTTTTCCTTTTAGAAATTTGGATGATGAGTTGTGCTGGTAATAACTTGTTCAAAATTAATAGAAATTCAAATCCCTTCGAGTGGTGTGTTGCACATTCAACTTTCTGGAACTAATATGTTCAATTGGATCTTATTTTGAAGAGTACTATAGTACTAAGCAGCAGCTTTCATTTAAGAGTTACCCAGTTTAAAATGTCTGCAGTGAATACGTGTGTAAGATGTTTCCTGTGTTCTGTCTTCACTTCTGTTTTCCCTGAGAGTTATTTTTGTCTCTCTTTCTTGGTTTCAGTTGTCTCACTTTTTTTTCTACTATCTGTATATGTTCTCTGCCTGATCTCTTCTTTCCCCTTCTGCTTAGTTTATTTCCTGTTTATTCCTTATGGTTTTCTTTATATGTGGTTAGATAAAGACAGAGGTGAAAGAGTCTGGACAGTAGGTGAGATCCTGTACACATCTTTCATTGCCCATGTGAGTGAAGGCTGATGGTAGAAAGAGGTGAAAGATTACCTTGTCCTGCTTTTCCTTTACCTTGCTAGCTTAGTCTTGATTTGTGTCAGGAGAGTGATATATTGCTGATGTTCATACACAAATACATTGTGAAAAGGTAGTCTTTTGCTGAGAGGAAGTCAAGTCATATGAAGAGAAGTAGCTAAGGAGGAGCCAACTGAAGATGAGAACTTCCCTGGGGACCTAAATGGATGAGCAACGATGATATGGTTCATGGAGCTGGATTGTAACTTGAGGAACAAATGTGATAGTGTTTGGACCATTTTGGTGTTTCTTGGATGATCATTCAGGGTGATGTTGAGCTGCACGATGATAGTGACCTGTTGAGCAATCTTTAGTCATTCTTGCATCGTAACCCTGCCTTTTTATTGTGTTCCCTTTCTTTTCAGGACTGCTGCAAGTAAAAAAAAGGTGAGGTTTCAAAGTGAATCTATTAACTGAAGACCATCTGGATGCATTATCTACCTAATGCAGCCAGTTTGTTTTCTTACTAATTCAAGGCTTACTTTGCCTGTGCCCATCCTGCTCTCGTGTGTATCTTAAGTGACATTGATTCTCAGTTGTTCTTCTGGGGTTTGATGCCTTGGTGGTTTTGATGAAGAATCGTTTAGCGATTCACTACTGTAATGAATTTTTAATCTTCAGGTAGTTTATTCTTAAACTGCTTTAGATTAAGGTGAGGCAGCCGTTCTGTGTGATGAAGACTGCTGCAGAGATCTGAAGGTGTGTGAACTGAACTGTGAGGCTCTATGGCTCGCATTTGACACACAGAGCTCCATTTGTACACCTTGGAAGTGTATAATTTTAAACGCTGTTGTCATGCATTACCTTATTAATGCTGGCTGTTGCTGTTCCCATTTTAACACAGTTGCCAATATTTACAGCAGTCAGGCCATTGCGCTCCTTGTTTCCACGTGTTATGTTCTTCAGTTATGGGGAAACAAATTACACTGTTCTTAAAAATAGGTAATTGCTTCTTATGCCTAATTGGGTTTCAGAAACTACAATGCAGACTTGATTGAAGAAAGCTTGTGTGTGATCTGCAGTTGGTTCCCTGAGATACACATTTCTATGAAGTGGAATCATGCAGCATATAAATGATATTGTCACTTGGGATGTGTTTGGAAAAGAAATATTTCCAGCTGTTGATAGTGTTTAAGCCTTACAGAATATGCTGGTGCTTTTTTATTATTAATTAGTTCTATATGGCAATTTTTGTTCAGTGGCTATTGAGGGAACTTGGTGTGAGAATAAATAACAGATACAGGGGATACATCAGGTCAAATGAAAAATTTGAAATGATTGTGTAAGGTTAATGTGTGCTGAGTGTTTTTAAAGTGAAACTGAAAATATGATCAGTTTTTACAATCTTTCAGAAATTATGAGCAGTTTCAAAAATATAGTGTCTTTTTGGTTTATTTTTGATTAAAACAGTTTGGCAAAACTGAAATGAACTTACAAGATATTTTGTCCTCAAATGTGTTTATGCTTTTTAAAAGGTTTTGGGTAACAATTCTCAAGCTTTTATGTACTACTACAATGACAATTACATCTGTTGCATTCCACACGATTATTAAATTGTAGGTTGGCTTTTTGGTCAGATATTAAATTTTGTCTTTCAATTAGCAGTGAAATGTTTTGTAAATAAATAACAAATGCTGGAAGGTGAATTTGGTTCCTTCTTCAACATACGTATATGTGCCAGGAACGTGTGTAATTGGTAGTTACAGGAATGGGAACAGAATGTGCTTTTTTTTTTCTTTTTAAATGGCTTTTAAGAATCGGTCTTACTTTCTATTATTCCTTGAATACTGTACATGGAGAATATCCAAAAATGCAGTAACTCTTACAGTTACACTATAACTGCAATATTTGTTACTTCTATATACTGGTCTGAGAAAAGACCACGGTTTCCAGTTCTTTTCCAGTAAATACCTTAATATGTGGTGCGTTATTTAAACTGGGAGGGTAAAAAGTAGAGGACAAAATTACTCTAATAAACTGCAAATCAGCAATACTGTCTTCAGATTCTTCACTTACCTAATCCCTGATAGCAGTGTTCCCACAGTCCTGCTATGTTTCACTTGAAATTCCATGTTTACTTCCCCTGTTTCTAACTGTAAGAGCCAGAAATAATATTTTTATAAGTTTGTGCTTGCAGCAAAAGGAAGAAAATTATATTTGTCTCTTATGGTTCTCTTTCTTTATAAATATGTATTAAAAATGGTATAAGGAGTTCTAGTTTGCCTCTGTCGTCCTTCAAAAATACGGTTGATTAAAGTATGCCACAGCAAAGGAGCATGTTAGAACTGATCATCCCATTCCTGTGGAATTTAGCTCCCTGACACTGTCACTCAAGTTCACAAGATGCTCTTGAAAATATTTCCTTCCAGTACTTTGCTCTCTACCAAGGGAAGCACTATGTAAATTTGGTTGCAGTAATGGCTTTGCTTTCCCTTGATCTCTCCCCCCGCCTTTACTATTGAGGAACTCTTATCAGACTTGATGAATAAAGTAGTCCGATACATGAGCTTGTAGCTGGTGCTTGGTATTTGTCAATCTTCTCCTGCAGAATAGATAAAATGAAGAAATGGAACAATTATTTTTGACAGAAATGTGTCTCAAAAGTAACTTTAGTTGTCATGTTTATAATATTTTTTTTATCATGTAAGAAGCTGGTGAACCAAAAATCTGTGCAGGGTGAAGGACTGAGTCCTTGCCAGCATTACTTTAAATGGGTTGTGTGCTGGTCCAAGTACAAGAGTCTTTTCTCAGGAGAAAAGATTAGTGAAGTTGCAGGTTTTAAAGATCTCAAGATGGAGTATAATCAAGAGTTAGGTTATCCTTTTTCTGAGTCTAAGCGCTCACTCAGTTCTGTGAAACAGCAGCCAGTAGCTGGGGGTCTGGAAACATGTGGAAAGAGGAGTTTTACTGCTCATAATGTCTTGTAATCTCAAACATAATTATGTGTTTGTATCTACTTTCTTTTTTTGCCTGCTGCCCATTTGCTTATAGCTGGTAATCTTTTCAGTATAGATATCCGAGCTTTGTTCTTTGCAGGTGTTGCTATCCTTGTCCAAAACCCACCTTAGCACTTGTTAAGGCAATCTAAAAGCATTAAGGTTGTTTTGAAGAGCTGTTTTGCTGACAGAGTGAATGCAGAACAAACCAGATATGAGCAAGCACTATTTTCTAGGCTTTCTTCTCTGGTTTCCTTCTAAGTATATATCAACAGTGCCTATAAATAAAAAACAACGACCTAGCTTGAAGTTCAGGCTGTGTTTGACAAATTTCAAGCAAATGAAGAAAGTCTGTACTTAGCATCCCAGCTTGTCCATAGCCCCTGTGTAGTTACTGTATCATGGAGTGGCTGAGAACTGATACAGGTTGCCTGGATCTGCCTTGAACAGTTTTGATCAGATCTCCAGAGATTCCACCCAACTGAGGGGAATCTTTGTGCAAGTGTCTTGGAGGAAGGCTGTAGGGCAAGTTCTCACACACTGAACTACCACAGACTTGAGTCTCAGCCAAGGTAAACTGGACCAGCTCTAATAAGGTGGCAAATCACTGCAGTGTCAATATTGACTGAAGATACCATTCAAATTGCTGTTGCCTTAATTGCTTTGAAATAGAGATTGTTTTATATTCCCTGTGTTACTTCAATGCTTTAATTTCTCTGTTAAAGACCTGCTTATGGTAGTAAGGAAAAGTAGTTCAGGGGTTAAGCAGTAGCCAAAGGCTGTACACACGTTCTGCTATTGGTATCCCTCCACTTCTGTAGAGGTCCACAATGTTCTTCTCCCTCATTTTACCCTAATTGCAGCTTTTCTGTAGAAGAAACAGAGGTCTGCAACTACTTAATCTGCAACTACTGCTGTTGAAAATAGTGCCAAATTTTCCAAAGTTTGTAATGAGGTGTCTAGAGCTAGAGAGACCATAACTTACAGCTGAACCTTCTTCCTTCCTGCAGTCTTGCACTTTATGAAGCTATATGTACAGTGCTGGTACAAACAAAGAAGGTTCATAAGTTTTAAAAAATCCTAATTGTTGTCATGCAGCGGAGATGGTAATTGTGCCTTAGATTGGGCACCTTCCATTAGAGAAGGTGTTGATCCAATGGGAGCAAGGGCACGCATGTGTGTTCAACTCTATTGGAAATGTGTATTCCCGAGATCAGATCTGTGAATAGCAGATGATGATCCTTCAGGGTTTATCATCCCCTTCAAGTGGTATTAAGATTTTTGTCTCTGATTAGTGTACAGTGTTGTTTTTATCAAGTGTTACTACTTCTTGTAACAAGCCCATTGAGGCTTGCTCCAAACTTCCAGCATAAAAAGGAACAAAAATATGAAGAGTCTCCCTTTAGGACTTCTTGAAATAAATCTACAGCAATTAGATATGGCCTTTTCTTAAGATTTATCATCTTGTCCTTTTTCAATGGAGGGAAAGAAAGGCTATAGTAGAAAAATAAATATGTTTTTTGTTTGGAACCCTGTATTCTATAACTATATGGAAAAGTAAATGATTCTGTCTAGTTCAAATACAGATTTATTGTTGTATGATGCCAAGATGTACATTGTCCTGTGTAGTTGAGTTCCATCTTCCTATTAATAGTGCAAATGCACTATAAAGGTATGTGTGTGTGTGTGTGTGTATATATATACACACACCATATAGAATAAACTACCTCCTTGCTGTCACTGCTTCTTACTAAAGAAGTCATTTTCAGCAGAGCTGATTGGTGCACTTTTATCTAGGTGACTAAATACGATGGGGGAACATTGCAGAAAGCAAGGTATACAATCAGATGCTCTTACAATGTATACATGGGTAAATTGTAAAAGGCTAAGTCTGAATGCTTGTCAGACTTATATAAAGAGAGAGTACTTTCCATTTAACTATAAAATTGGATTTTAACCATTTTTTTGAAGTACTTGATACTGGTAGACTGCAAGACTTGTGTAGCCAGCTCCTGTAGTTGTGTTTGGTGCCACAGCTAATGGGTCTCTTGTTTTTGTTTCTTATAAGATTCTTAGGAGATAAGGGTTTAGATTATGGGTCATTAAAAAAAATACATAAACCTCTAGCACTCTCAGACGAATCCAGACTTGAAAGAGAAAGAAATCAACGAGCCTCCCATGTTACTTTTGAAGTGTGTTTCTGTCTGTGCACGCAGAGGTAGAAAAGAGCAGAAGTACCTGAAGCTGTGAAGGAAGGTGGAGACTTCTGTATCCTCAGTTATTTCCTGCTGCCAACACAGAATGATAGTCATCTGTCAACAGATACATGACATTAAAGCATTGCTTTACAGTGTCAGGAAGATTTGATGTGGAGGATTTCTGGTTAAAAACCAAGGTTTCTGGCCCTTCTTTAAAGTAGCGAGGACCTTGGGAGGTCACCTAGTCTAAGCCTCTGCTTAGGTAACTGTAAGGTCAACAAGATCAGGCCAACCTGTTGGTCAGGCTGATAAGCAGAGGCCTTGTGGATTAACCCTAGTCTATTCCAGAAGCTTGTAATTGCCTCTTCTCTGAAAATAAGGTGATGCTTTTGTTCTTTAACCTAAATAGAAAGTGTTTATCTCCTTTCCCTTTGCATTGCATTTTACAAACGTATTTTAGTAAATTTATGGTAAATGGTTTGACAAACATTCTTCAAAAGCTCTTCTGTAATATTTCCCTTGCAACAGTGTAAACCTAATTTTCTGCAGCCTAAACTAGTCATTTACTGTACAGCTGTTACATCTAAATGTGGTCTGGAAATAAGTTCAATCTGTCTGCAGCCCATGCTGTTAAATATTGTCATAGAGTTGCTTTTTCTGCCATTAAGTAGTTCTAAATGTTAAATGTTTGACATGGTCAGGCTTTTTCTGACCAGTCTTCTGCTGTAAAGGTAAAACAGAGGAGGCTGTTCTGAGGATGTCCTGCTAAAAGCAGTAAATTAATTACTTAGTACTCTATCTAGGTTGTTTGTTGTATGTTATATTCACTTATTTCCTCAAAAAAATCTTTTTTTGGTAGGTAAGGCTTTGTTTCTTCAAATCTTTCTAACTTTTATTTAATCACACTTATTTAACTTACTAAAAGTAGCTCAAGGTGCCATTGCTGCAAGCCAGCTATTTTTCTCTTTGCTAGATTAAATAATTGATCGGTTTTTTTCAAATCAGAATAGAAAAATAATGAGAAATAATGTTTCCCTGTATTTAGCGAGTAAATATTAATAATCTGAATATAAATTGTCATTATCTGAAATTGCAAAGTGGGGAATGTTAATGATCCTCTAGCTTCTAAACTTGCTTGTAAGGTAGAGAACAATTTGCCTGGAGCTGTTCTTCACACAAGGGGAAAAATCAAGTGTGTTCCTTGTCTTCTTCGGCTTAGTTACTACTGTAATTCAGCTGCAGTTCACTGGTTTTACTGGAACCCGGGTGGATTAAAATCTGTGACCAGGAGGCAGTTGCCATTGGCTGTCAATGCAAGTCATAGCTTATTACTACATCAATTAGCCAGTATAGTGTTTTCTGTTTCTTCTAGAATTAATCTGCAGGCTTTCGAGAGTGATCCTTGAAGACAGGCATTTGAATACTTTCTTAATTAGCGTCTGACTGAAACATTGACAAACAAAAATGTGTGTGTTTGCATTTTTGAAAAAGTGTTATTTGAAGATCTGTTTATACAGATTTCTAATTGCAGGATCTGGTCCTGTAAAGCATCTGTAAAATTTCCCTTGGAACGCTGTATTTGATTAACAGTGACTACAGGTCTGGCATCAGAAATCCAAGTGGGGTTTAGCTTTTCATTAAGGGAGTTGAAGGGTTGGTACAAAGAAGCTTCCCAAGGGTGCCAGTCTGTCCCATCTGGCTGTAGCCCCAGTGCTCTTCATCTTTCACTTTGATAAATACCAGAAGTCACTCGGTCTCGGCGTGCTTGACTCAAAATGCTTGTAATAAGTCTAACTGCATAAAGCAGCGCTGGTGTACATCTGCCTGCTGCTGTTCTTAATTCAATTAAAATGAGATCTTCCTTCTTTTCATCACACCTGACCTGAATTTTGCTGAAGAGATTCTAAGTGAGGCATTCTGTAGCTGTACTGAAAATTAAAATTATAAAGACTGCCAACAAGAAAAACATCATAATATCAGTATCATAAGAGGAGATCCATACACAAACAATCTACTTGAAATCCCTAATAACCATTCAAGAAGAGGCTCCACATCATAAGGTATTATTGAAGAGTATGGGAAGGAGGAAGGACAGAGGAGCGTATTTTTCCTCCCTCTGTTTTTAACTTCCCTCCCAGCTGATGGATGAACTTGACATAGTTATTTTATATTCACAAGTCTTGAAGATCATTATATCCAGTGCTCTGTACAACTAACTGCCAGCAGTGAGCTCGGGCTGCCTCCAGCTACAATCAACGCGTTTCTGTGCACGACCACTGCAAGACGAAATCGGATAACAAGATATACATGTCAAACATCTGCGTCTTCCAGCTCCCTGAACAAAGCCTGGAAAACCTTGCCCACCTCAGCTGTCGTACGTTCACTTACTGCTCTGTCTCTGCCCCTCGCACAGATTTTTCCAATCAAGGTTTTGCAGAGTTTCAATAAGGAACAGAGCAAAACTTGTTTTTAAACATTTTCTCCTTCTCCGAGAGCAAGACACCTATTGCTAATAATTTCTGCCAGTAGAAAGGACAGAGCAGAGGACAGAAAAAATTAATGCATCAAATAATGTACCTCTTCTCTGAGATGAGGAATTCCATTTTGAAATTTGATGGAAAACTGAGGTGGCTGGGGGGTGGATCTCCCTCCCCAGCACAGCGCCGGGGGCAGAAACTGAGAGTACACCTTGACATTATTTCTTATTAAATGCACTGCCATGGAAAGGAAAAGGTCTTCTCCTGCCATCCTCCTCTTCTCTACAGTTACACGAGTTGGTTCAGTGTCCTCACCAAACAGAAAATCACCCCCCTAAATAATAATTTCCCATTGAATCAACTTGGTGACCTTCCTAAGAGTGTGATGATGGGATCTGCTGCAAGGGGAACACGTGGCCAGTAGACAGTTGCTGGGGAAAGCAAAACTGCTCCTCCAAGTTTAAAAGTCACTTTTTCATCATGAGCAGTTTTCATTGTGTGCCAGAATGTTTAAGCCTGGGATAGAAATACCTTAAGCTTTGTGGTAAACAAATAATAATTTAAAAAAGCAAACAGAATCACAGAATCCCCTAAGTTGGAAGGGACCTTTTAAGATCACCTAGTCCAACCTGGGGGGGGAAGAAGAGTCTAGAATGCTAGAATGAACAGAGAGCATCTTCTGGCATAAAAGCTGCAGTGATGGCATGTTCTTTCTCTTTTTTTTTTTCTTTGAGTTTATTGACATGAAGAGTAATGCTAATGTAATTGCAGGGAAATTCATGCACATGAAAATCTCACCAGGACGAAGCCAGAATAAATGGTGTGTTTGGAAACACAACGCCAAGGCAGGGGAGCAGCAGTGTC
>JAOXNG010000021.1:9704221-9716654 GCA_028566535.1 Scolopax minor
AAGGATATCACCAGAAAACTTTGCAGTAGACTTGTGGATGTGAAAGCACATAATGTAATTAGCTTTAAAAGAGTGTAATGAGAACTTTATGGATGATTCATTACTGAGGTGATGGCAGTGACCAGATGGAAATGATATACTTGACAAAAAATGACCACTTTGTAAAGGAGCTTGCACATGGTTTTGCAGAGTCAGGTTGTTGCACACCTGTGTCTCCCAACTCGGGGACAGTCAGCAAAGTCCCTCCTGAGGGCAGGTGCACCACTGCAGAAAACCTGAGTCAGAAGTCTCCGTAAAAGCGTGTGTTTGTATATATTTAGAGAGATACATATGCATAAAATACGTTGTAACATCTTGTTAAATGAAGTATTAGGTTTTGCTGACTGTCTCTGAGCTTGCAGAGTGTGTAGCAACTGAGCGGGGAATTTGGGAGAAAGCTGCAATATCATTTGCAAGATAATTTCACTTATTCATGCCCATTCTCTGGGTAGGAAACACTGTCAAGCTTGTGCAGAGATCTGGAATTCAAATGATCTCTGTGTCAGAAGAATATACCAAAGGGGTTTACAAGTCCAGGAGAGTCCCCAACTGGTTTTCTTAGTTACATCAAAATAAATGATTGTCAGAATGCAAGGAAATAGGTAAGTGGAAGGTATGCCTATATGTAGATTAAGGAGTCATTCAACCTTGTGAAAATCTCACTCTAAAATTTTTCAGACCTTGAATTAAATGAAGTTTAGGAGCTTTGATTTTTTTCAATATGCGTAAGGGAGAGATTTAACTACTTAGTTGTTGTTTTTTTTTTTTCCTTGTGGTTTGTTGTGTGTTTTTTAAGGAAAAAAAAGCCCACAGCAAAGCACCACAAAACAGACACACACCCTTCTAATTTGCAGCAGTTAACAAAAATGATCTCCTCAGTAACTTAGCAGGGTGTACATAACCATCATATTCTGTCATATATGTAGCTGAAGGGTGACCCTCAGCTAGTGCTCAGCTTGCTGGTCCTGGTCCAGTGCTGTGGTGCTGTTACTGGGAGTACTGGGAGCACTATGAAGTGCTTGGCTGGACCTGAGCCGGAACGTCCTCAGCACAAGGTAGAATGTTTTCTTAAATTCCTACTGGATGACAAGTGTTAGGGGTGAGAATCAAGACTTCAGTTAGTTGTGTGGAGGGCTCTTGGGAGGGCTACTTATGAGCTGAAGAGAAGAGACTGAAAATGATAAAAAAAAACTAATTAGGGCCAGATATGTTCACCCAAATGTTGCCACTGTTGTGGTTTATCAATTCTCCAGTGAGATGTTCATGGTGAAATAATGGCTCTGGTGCTATGTGTCATGATTGTTATTAGAGGCCTGCTGAAATATTTTCATGTCTCACATAACCTGAAGTCTCCCATTTGCATGGTTATTCAGAGCTATTCAAGATAAGAATGAAGATACAAACTTTTGCACAAAATCAGATAGGTACCAGCTAATGAGCCTCTAGTGAAGAAAATGTGTCAAATGCAATTTTGACCTAGAGTTTCTAAGTATTTGCAATTATAGCTAGATTTGATAATAAAATATTTAATATTTAAAGCTTAATTGTAGGAATAGAGTCTGCAGTAATCCATGTAGCTGCCATATTAAGCATACAACTAATTTACTAACATGAAAAATTCACAAAAGTAATTAAATGCAGTAAATACTAAAGACTGGAATCTAAAAAATTAGCAAGCAAGAACATATTTTTGTGTTCTGACTGAAAACACAAACTCGGGTTGAGGTCAAACTCTGCAAGGAACATACAATGACAACTGGATTATTTTTTTTTTTTCTAATAATAATGGCAATGTATTTTTTCTGCTTAATTTTATATGCACAGTAGGCTGCAGGTAGCTACGAAAAAAGTATAAGCAAGTCAAGCATTTAAGTACATGAAAAGTTATATTCCCTTAGAAAAATGAAACTGCAGCATCATGCCAGGGCATGGACTCATTTGTATTAGAAAAAAAAATGCTGTTCTCTCTGAGAAACAAAATGCTTGTCATTGTGTCTGACATAAAAACAAACTGCTCAGGAGTCTTTAAAAGCATGGGATGTGATCTGCACTTTCTTAATATTTAATTTCAGAGGTATGAAGCCCACCTTTAGAAGTTTTCTCTATTGGAAATAAGATTGAGTTTACTTTGTGGAGCTTGACAGCAACCCTTTTGTGTTTTTGATAGGGGGTTATTCAGAATACCAGAAGGTGGATTATGGCTGCAAACTGGGAAGAGAATTTTTATCCCCAGAGCGATGTATAATCAGAAAGTTGGGGAAGGATTTAAAGAAAGCAGTTGAGTGACATGAGAGGAAGGGGTGGTTGAGTTGCTACTTGCTTTTTTGTCTTACAAAAAGATGTAGAATCCCTGTGCTCTGATACAAGAAATTTTAAATATCCATGGAGTTTCAGAAGCAAAGCACCAGCCACAACATGGAAGGTACCTAATGCTTGCTCCTGTGTCAGACATATACTAATTGTAGTTCTGCTCCAGTCAGTGTTATTTAGCAAAAGATATCAAGCTGCATTTTCATGTGCACTGAGGAAGTCACACTTTCTAATTAAGGTATATATCTCAATAATTAGGAAATGATAACAGGGGAAAGGAAGCTGAGAACTGAGTTGGAAGGAAGTCAGCAGTTTCTATCTTTATGCAGTTGTTCTGCTCATGTGGAAAAGACATTTGCAAATGATGTATTCTCACAAAAGAATATGAAATTTCTATTTATTTAACTAAAAAAGATCTGTCAGTTTTATAAATTAATAAATGGCTGTAGGGTTATTTTTATTTTTTTTCCAAACTGGTATTCATACTTTGGCCACCCATCAGCTGGAGAAAGGGGATGTACTCTGGGTCTGGCTCCCACAGGCAGGACCGTGCTCACGTGTCTGTACTAATCGCTTACTTGGTGGAAAAATCTCAGCAAAGACACACAATATTCAGGTTGTCGTGATAATTCCCTGCTCTGGAGCTGCTGTCTGTGGACTTTATAACAAACTGGTATCTTTGGCCTCTGCTCTCCATCAAATTCAGACAAAATGGGTGATTAAGTCAGAAGTTTCTGAAATGGACCTGGCAGATGATTCTGAGTAAACAGCTGAATCACCCAGTTTCATTTTTGGGGAAAGCCAAGATAAAGTAAATAGTAGAATTCTATTGTATATAGGAAGCTGTTCAGATATTTATGCTTTTACATACACTAAACCCTATGTAATTTTTGCAATTTACCATTAGTTAGCTTATGCAGGTAGAATTAACAATGTCGTGTCGCTGCTGCAAGGGATTTGATCTAAAGTTTTTTCTTTTGCTGATTGAGAGGCAGGCCATCTGCTGTGAAGTGTTCCACATTTGTCTTTAGTGTGCCACCTGCAACTTTAAGTCAGACTTCTAAGTGAGATTCAGTCTGTCCCATCTTCTCACATACTGGATTTCTTAAAAAGGAAATAGAAGTCTTTTTTATGATACCAATATACTTGACTACTCATTCTTCAGATGAATCTTCAGTTGCTCAAAATGGTTGTAGTTCCATACTGACAGATTATCTTGTACGTGGGTTGCACATGTGATCAGAGAAAGGATCTTGATCAGATGCTATGCTGGAAAAATGGGGATGAAAAGGGATATTAAACAAGTGTCACAAAATTAAATCCCTGCTAGCACTGAGTTTAACATTCACGTCTCTGAATTAGCTGAAGATACATAGATTAGAAGTGTATTTGTATAGATGGGAAGATCAGTTTTTGATTGAAGAAGTACATCTTTACTCTGGTGCTTGAAATGTAAGAGTAGCTCTCATTTTTGATAAACCATCCTCTAATCTGGATAATTTGGAATGAGGCAATATGAGAAATGCATATTTGTACCATGCTGTGTCACTGCTTTGCTAATTCTTACCACCCCCACCCCACTTTGGCTTTTTTGAGCATGTTGTCAAGACCCTTTAAGTGAACAATAGGTACAGGTTTAAGGTAACTTCTGAATAAAGGAGTTTAAACTGCTCTTGCAAATGCACAGCCTATATTTGGAGTGATAATTAGCAGGTTTTCCAGCACTTGCTATGATAATCTGAAAGTGTATGCCTGAATGGGAACTTGATGAAAGGAAAGCATGAAAAATCCCAGGGTGAGGTTTGCAAAAAGGAAAACTTAATTCTTTTGAAACAAATGGAAATGGAGTTGTGGATGTCAGAGACCAGACTTCCTTAATTCTATGTTATTTTCAAATTTGTGGATTGACAGTCCAACTATGGCAAAAGTCTGACTACCCTAGAATATTAATAACAGTACTTCCACCAAAATTTCATAGTGGAAAGGCTTGATACTGATTTATGGGCAAGAAAGTCATCTAGAGTGCTGTGTGGAGATTGCATTACTGTAAAGCATAAAGCAGGCTGTGTGACATAGGAATAAACTGCTGGTAATGAGGAGTAGTTTAAGTAAAGCACTGAGTAGCTAGATCATAAAGTATAAATCTTGTTCTATTTTCTTATCTTTGGTTGTTATTACTTACAAATCTAATGAGATTGGCTGCAAAATTAACTTTTGGTGTAGGATTCATAAAATAAAGAAGAGAAAAATATTGTTAGACAGATGACTTTTATTCGGTGCCTTAGAATGTGGCTTTTCACACTGATTAGAATTTAAACATGCCTGGGAATTAAGAAGAAATAGTTCTGTTAAAAAATGGCTCCAGAGCAGCTTCTTAGAAGAGAACACTTTGACCTTGAAAAAGATAAAACCAGAACAAGTGTAAATAGAAAGAAAATAATCCTGTTATCAATGCAAAGTGCTATAGCACTACATTGTTCATGAAGGAAAAAAGCCAAAGAATATGGAAACATAAAAAGGCAATACTCATAGTAGTCAGACACGTAGATCTCTTAAGAAGAAATCAGAGTATAATTAATTTTAAGATAAAAGTTTATTTTGTATCTGTTCTAAGCTACCATGAAAACAAAGGAGTTTAAGGGCCTTGAAACAATCTCAGACATAAAATAGCATATAATGCTGGTAATATCTATAACATTGGGTCAGATCAGGCAATGTTGAGTTTAAGTCCATTTAAAGGTATTAAAGAAGGAATGTGTGCAGCAATCTATCGCTTCCAGTAATGGATCTCCAAATTTGTAATCATGTGTGGGATGATATATCAAGTTCTGAATTTTTGTGTATGAATATATGAGTAACCATCAAGAGCTGAGCCATAAGAAAACACAAGACCAGTGGATAAAACCTGTGTTCCTTTGCTAGTCCATTACTCAGAAGGTAAACTTAAAAAAACATCTAAGGAGATATTTGGAAAAAAAGAACCACACACGCAACTCCAGTACAATGCCCTGAAAAATCTGGTTTTCCCTTGGGCAGAAAAACAATCTGAAGTGAGGGCCTGTATTTTGAGCTACAAAGTTGCTGTGAAGCTGTCATGGGCAGCAGGCCAACTTGTCCTTTTTATTCTCTCTTTTTGAGAAATTTACTCACAAGTCCTTGTAGTATTTACTTTAACTATTAAAGGAGAAGATAAAATTTTTTTGTAATCATTACTCTTCTTAAAATACTTGGGCTATATGAAAATAATAAAACATCATGGAGACATAAACAAGAAATTCTTACTTGCAAACGTGGATGGTGAATAAATATCAAATTAGTTCTGGCTGTGAGTGTAAAAGTAAACATTCCTATCTCACACTGAACACTTTACCAAGCGTTTTATTGCAAAATATTGCTGGAAGGAACTTTATTATTGATTTTTCGTATTTTCACTTCAAAAATTTTAAATTCAAATCAGTAATTATTTTTGGTAATTTTACTTCATAATACCTCTTAAACTGATGGATGATGAACCTTGTGCTGTCACCTTCATGAGCCTCTTAAAGAAAATCCTGAGTTTTCCAAGCCTGGCTTTATTCTGGTACAGCTTATATACCAATGCTGAATTTTTCCCCATGTTTATGCAAAACAAAATAGTGCATCTTGCTTGGAAGAAAAAAAAGTATTCAAACGGAATTTTCAGGTATTAGGACTTGATCCTCTTTCCCATAAAGTGATTTAGTGATTACGAAACTTCCATTAAGGCAGAAGATGATGCTTCTGTTATGTCAAACATGAATTTTGTGGGGTGTAGTGTGTTCAGGTGGCTTCAAATTGCAGATCAATTATATTCTGAATATTCAACTGTATAACATAGTAGTTTTACTCTTGAATGAGTTTGTAATGGGAAGGTTTTCCAGGTCTGCATGTAGCTGTTGCTTGGATGGATTTGACCAAGATTAGGTAACCTTAGGGTAATGCTATTTCCTTTTTATAGACCTTTTCATGTTGGATGTGACACCCCATGTGACATTTTGAGAAAGTCAGCAGAATGTCTTATTTCTAGACCCAATGGCATACCTGTAACAGAGCAGTGGACTACTGGAGACAGTGGACTAAATAAATAACTTTTGTGCCTTCTTGAGGTCAGGATTTAGGAATGTTCTTCAACAAAACCATTTCTATGCTCTTTAGACTTACTTTTTAGAGAGTAATTTTTGTCCTGCTTTGCATTGGTTATTGAATATCTAATGATGCAAGTCCATTTTCTGTTTACCTCAAATGTGGATGAAATATGTAGCACGTAGCTATCTAGACTTGTGGTGACCAGGATTACTTTGAAGATCTGGAAGTGTCCCAACACCTCTACAGGTTGTACAGGATTGCTATGCAAAGCTATGAGAAAAAGCAAGTGATTAAATTTGGTAACTGGATTTCTGGCTGCTGTAAAGAAGTAATTCTGATGGAACTAATATTTCCTGAAGGATTATTGTTCTACTGTACCCATCTTTCAGAAGAGCCCAGAGGAACAGCTAATGGGTAAACCCTTCCCTGTTGTTTTGCTGTTGGTGTAACTGAAAAAATCTTGAACTGTAATGAAAAACACACCCAGAACAGTAGAATACAGTGCATTTCTTTAGAAACTGTATAAATACTTGTCAATACTTTAATCAAAATCTGAAAGGGAATTAAAGTTTATTTCCTAAAGTTCTTCAGCCACATCCTGTTACGTTGTCTTGGACGTGCTTGAGAAGTGGGCCCATGTGGACATTCGGTCCCTGGAAACACTTAAGGTCTGGTTGGATGTGGCTTTGAGCAACCTCATCTGGATGAAGTTGTTCCCCCTCATTGCACTGGGGGCGTGGGACATGGTGGACTAGATGACCTTTAAATGTCCTTTCCAACCCAAACCATTCACCATTCTACAATCACTGAAAAATTAAAGGAATCATCTTGGGGAACAAAGCTTTATTTTTCTGAAATTAGAACTGCAGCACAGCTGCAACAACTGCTTTGTGTGGTGTTTTTTTTTTTTTAACAAAGTACAGCAGCAAGTTTTAGACTCCTATGTAAAACCTAGTCTGTGTATTAGTACATTAATTATACAGATTAATTGTAGTTATTTTTAATTGTATGCTGTCTAAAGGAAATTCATACCTAGATTTTTTGGGTAGACGTAGCAAGAGACTGTGTTCTTTCCTTTCTACCTGCACTCATCTGTTTTATCTGGGTGACAGCTTTTAAATAGCTTGAATTTGCTGAACCCTGAGACTTCTATCTCCAAACCACTCTGTGTAAGAGTTTAATAGTAAAATTATGTAATAGTTAATATTAAAATAAGTTTAAACTTTCCTAGAAATAAGGGGAATCAAGTTGAGTGTCTGAACTTGGCTCCTGCAAGGGTAGGAATCACCCTTGTTTGACAAGGTTCCCGAAGGTAAATGACGTTCAGTAATCACTGTTCCCTTTTGCTGAGCTGGGGCTCAAAAAGGAAAAAAAAATTAATGCTTTTCAAGACTAGTGACTCAACCATTTTGCATCACTAGGGGTGTATATATAATATGCACAGTTTTGCATTGTTAGCTGCTATTAAATATAATGCAGAGTTTAGATCCTGAATCAAAGACTTTTTACAATCTTAAACAAAATAACTCGCGGGCAGGAAACGGAAGCAAAAGAACTAACTTGAATTTTAGGTAGAGATGAGGGAGATTTTCTGGGTAGCACCTGTGCACCTGAAAGTGTAGGATTTTGAATGGAATAGAAAACAACGGGCCATTGATGAAAATAAAGGTAATGCTCATGTGCAACCTTCTGAGAATAAATTCAAATGGTCTTGATATGGAAAATACAAATAAATAACTTATACCAAATATGAAAAGTCAGTGTAGCTTCAGGCACTAATCCAGGCATCAAACCACTGGTGCTTATTGCTGAATGATCGTATATGCATTGTAAGAGAATAGTATATTATTTTCTCTTGTATATGCTAATACTTTATCTTTCTTGATAAAGATGCTGTCCTGATAATCAAACTCTAAACGTATCCACCACAACAGTGGTGTTACACTCAGTCTGTTCTCACAGATTGATATTTTAAAATATCAGCATAATTGCAGCATATTCTCCTGTTACAGACAGTGCATCATTCTAATTGTACCAGTAATGTTTTCTACATTTTGTGTTAAAATCTGAAAGTTGAAGGAAAGGAAGCAAGTCCTTGGCTCTTCCTCCAATTTGTGCATAGTTGTTACAGGATTCATTCGGATCTGTTAAGTGCTATTTCTAACATCTTAAAGTAAGTAAGAATTTGAAGAATAACTAGAGAAAAAGAATAAACAAAGTATCAAAGGTATTCAGTAGTAACACATAGACAATGCAAATCTATTTTTCTGTTGAAGTGTAGTGATCAAACTGCTGTTGGCACATGAAACTCTCAAATCACTGCACACCTAACAAACAACACATTCTATTTTTGAGAAGGCAATTTAATTTAATAGTTAACTCCTTAGAGACTGTACTAAGTAGTTACAACGCACATAGTAAAAATGTTCATTGTGCTGTAGAATAAAAATATCCTTGTTAAGAAGCTTTCAAGTACAAGAAACCTAAAAATGCAAATTCATCAACCACCACAGCATTTAGCTTATAGGATGAAAGAGAATGTTTTTAGTGGCTGCAGCTTAACTAAAAAGTTTGCACGTGTTGGCATCTCTGCACTTGCAACCTTTGTGTACTTCATTCCATGGTATTTAAGGTCAAATCTCTTAGGATTTGTGAATCACCATTAGATAACTAAAAGACACATGTATCTAAATCTTTGCAGTTTCCTGTCCAGTTTCCAGTGTAAAATCAACTCTGATTCTGCTGCTGTTAGATAAGTGCCCTGACAGAGGCCAAAGTGACAGCTTGCAAAATTGTCACAACCATTCCTGAAAGCATTATGAAGTTACTTGTTGCTCCTCATTTGATGTTGCTCATCAAATTTACCATAAGCTAATGTATCTCTTTTTTGTTATTTTGGCATTTTACTACATTGTTGCCTTCCAACAGTATTATTGGAAGGATCTTAAAAGATGGAGTCACATCTGATCCGGTGTCCATGACTAAATTAGTATCTGTCTGACTTCTCTGGAAATACAGGTTCTTCCTTAGTGTGTAACATTGAAATCCAACACAGAATCCTTTGTCCCTAATGGCCTGGTTCGTTTGAGTAGCAGAAAAGGCAATCTTGAACTGAAGAGGCTTGGCTCCTTGCAAGATGATGTTTAAAGCTGTGGTTTTTCTAGGTGAAATATATGTAATGCTTTCAAAAGTGGGGAATTCCTTTTAGTAAAATGACTAATATGCAGGTTCTTGGCCTGGAAATGTGGAAATTGATGTGGTGGGAGAATTTTATGCTTTATGGCAACCACTAGGTGAAATGAGCTGAATCACTTGCACTTTTACCAGATTCTAGAAGAATGCAAGACTTTCATGCTCTAAAAAACCCCTGTCTTTGTATTTACCTTTGTAAAGATTAAAGACACTTTTATAATGCAGAAATTCTTATGTGTGAAAATTCTTGAATTTAAAGCTGTAGCAGACTCATAAAATTCTGTGTTTTTTTGTTCTTAATTGAGATAAGTGTGTGTGTTGAATTCAAACATCCAAGAAAACATAGAAAATTGTCTTGTGTATATTGCAGGCACCAGCCAAATACAGTATCAAGCAGAGGATTCAAACCAAACAGTCTCGTTATTATGTGGTTTAAGAAAAACCTGGTAACATCAGACATATGTATGGTCTCCTCCTCCTAACCCTTCAAGAAAATAAAATCTCGTACATGTAAATTTCTTTATGAAGCTATTTCTGCTTTAAGTAATTCACTTGCATTAGTGTTTCAATACAAGAGATGTGACGTGATCTTGCACCATGTCTCATCAGACCAGAGTAACTGGAAACAGTGGCAAGTAGAAGTGACAACTCTTGCCAGACCACAGAAATACAGTAGTGTTATATCCTGGTAACAAGGACAATCATGTGTGTCATGCTTTTTAGGCCTTTTTTTAAAAAAGAAAAAGGCAAAAAACCAACCAACTGTACCAATGGCTTGGTGAAGTTATTAAAGTGAATTAATTCTGATTTTCAGAATTAAGACTAATTCTGCCCTCAAATTTTGGGCTTTAATTGTCATTGCTCTGGATTAGCACTGGTACTTAATAGTCCTAACAATCCCATTCAGACTGGGAATGTCAGATTGAGGTGCTGTGACAGGGGATGCTGTAATATCAAAGTCACTAATCATGCTGCGGGGCCGGAGGGGGAAAGGCTGGCACAGAAGGGGGAGTAAAAACTCCAAACTTGTTTCCTGTAGGTTTAAGTAGCTGTAGTGTCTCAGTTACAAGTTGGCAGCACATTGTTGTCTGAAAGAAGGTAAGAGGCTGGAGGGAAATGGCAGAAAGACAAAATGCAGGACTCTTCTGGAGTAGTACATTGTGTCTCAATTAGGAACAGAGGAGCCAAATGGTGCAGGGATGGTGAATGCCAGTTTTAGCCATACAGAGAATAAGTTTATACTTATCCAGGTTTATACCTGTCTTGGGATTTTATGAAATCATGTCTTTATCTTATGTCATTGTGGTTTTTGAGTATGCAGAAACCTTATTAATGGATTGTGAACCCCTTTTTCTGCCCTGCATAAGTACAAGTTTCAACCTCTGAGTAGAGACTGTTTTCTATTTTAATTGTAATAGAAGACAAATGGGAAGAACTTATCAGGATGTTAAGCTATAGTCTTGGTACCTTCCATAACCATTGTCAACTCTTGGTCTGATTTTGTAGATGAGTTGCTTGGAAAGCTACAGACCTCTCTTGATGGTGATGAAGAGAGGTGTCTGAAGTTTTGTTAAATAATGTAGATGAAATGTCAAAACAAATTCCCTTTTGCTGTCCCTTTAGAAAGCATGGATTTTACTGTGTGCCTGCATCACTTCAAAGGGGAATTATCTAAACAGAATCAGTAGTAGGTGATGGTTATGCAAAGGCCCTCCTAGAGTAAGGTCAGCAGCAGAGGAAATAAATGCTATATTGAGGACTGCTTAGTGGGCAGGTCAGAAACAGTGGCCTCAAACAAAGGCAAGGTTCATACCGCAAGGGATTTCAAGTGTAGGAGCAAACAGATTCTTCTTTCAAGTTTTTTTTTATATTTAGAAAGAAAAAAGTGGCCCAGGTGGTGGGCTAAGAGGGATAACCTTTTTGACAGGAAACGGGATTTGCTGTACATGGATACATTCATCAAACCTATGAAAAGAAACTTGTGATTCAGAGGTGAGATGATGAAAGAAACATTGTGTGAAGCTGAAAGCCACACAAATAGATTTACTGTAGAAGCATTTCCTCCTCACTCTTTCCAGAGCTTTCTTTTGTCAATGTTTGATGTCCATGCAAGACTTGGAAAGCGGTCACAATCTTCTCAACATATTTTCAACAACAACACAATGTTTACTAACGTTCTGATTATTTTTTTTAATTGGACAATATACTGAGTGCTGAATGGGCAGCTGAAAATGAGGAAAAAATCCCATTCCAGTTTTTCCATGGTTCTCTTTTTTGGTACTGTTTTGATTTGACCAAGCTCTGAAAGGTCAGGGTTATTCAGCTTCCACTTGGCCTCCTTTTCTGAACGAGTAATCCACATTTCAAACACATTACAAAGTCTGGCTCTGATAAGAGGCATTCAAGAGAACAACAGAATTTGAGCACATTACTCTGACTTGACTGCACCAATTACAGGAGAGGCATGAACAAAAGGCAGTAATGCTCTTGGGAAGGAGGCTTCCCCATATGGATGTGTGCTGTGCCCAGATCTTCTCTGACTTTACAGTCCTTTTTGACAACTGATGGGGACTATTATGTTTCTGTGTAAAAACACAAAAGGGAGAAAGTATAGAGAATTGATGGTATCACCTTTTATTGTTGGGATTTAATCACAAGTTGATTATGAATCATAGAAGGGTTTGAGTTGGAAGGGACCTTAAAGATCACCCAGTTCCAACCCCCCTGCCCTGGGCAGGGACACCTCCCACCAGAGCAGGTTGCTCCAAGCCCCATCCAGCCTGGCCTT
>JAOXNG010000021.1:9756429-9778254 GCA_028566535.1 Scolopax minor
GGGCAGGGACACCTCCCACCAGACCAGGTTGCTCCAAGCCCCATCCAGCCTGGCCTTGAACCCCTCCAGGGATGGGGTTCAAGAGCTGAACTTTTCAGTGGTCTGACCTGGATTTCCAATGCTCAGCACAAAGACCAGGGAGTGCTGGATTTGAAGTGCTCACAGCAGCTCTTGGGCTCCCCGTGCTGGCAATGGAAAACCAGTCTTTCTACTGATTCTTTGTACTCATATTTGCAGTTCAGCAGTTGTTATGGGGGTATGGTACTTTACTTCAGGTTTTTTGTTTCTGTAGCTCTTAAAAAAGGAGCAGCAACACCTGCCTCTATTTTGAGTGGAAGGTGGGTGTGCAAGGTGTACCTTCTTGGTGCATGTGACACACTGCAATGGTGTTGCCATCCTCCTGTTGTCAGACTGCAGTCTTCTCCTGAAGGGTTGTCTGTGCCATGATCCTGTCAGAGCACAGCCATTCTTATCTGGACACAAATGGCTTTTTCTCCATTTTGCAGCTGGTAATGGTGTTCTGGGAGTGATTTCCCAGAAATGGTGTTCTTTGTTAACCAGGCAGTCTGTTCTTTTAACCCTTGTTCTGGTACCTTTGCTGCTGCTTTCTCACATGCACATTTTCATTTGTATTTCATTCATAATGGTCTTAGTCCTGTTACAAATCTATTAAAAATGTGATAGTTACCTAAATCCCACTGAAGTCCCAACTTGCAATCATGAAATCTGCAAATCAGCTCGTTTCCATACATGGAAGTGCCTAGAGATGTTGGAGGTTGACTTCAAGTTCTTTGTAAAGTTGTTTTTTCCTGAGCGCTTACATGAGTTTTGATGCCTAGATCTTAATTCTGAGATGTTTGAAGAGCTTGTGAAGTACTTGATGACATATGTATGACTGAAATTAAGAAACTCGGCCTGCCCCCACCCTCCTGCTCTGAAAGGTGTGATTCAGTAGGCTTTGCAGTAAAAGTGCCTTCTCACAGCTTAGCGACGCGCGCTTCCTATAAAGCATTGGCAGAACTGCTGCGTTCAGAATGTGGGAAACAAGGTTTGGTTCTTCAAGAGAATAAAAATTTCTCTTCTACCTTCTTGGGTGAGTATAGTCAGCACTATAGTCAGTTATTTTCTGTCTGTCAGGCCTGCTGAAGCCGTGGTGCTGTGTGGAATTCAGGTTCGTTAGGCTAATAGAGTGCTAGAAAAAGTACAACTAATGGCCAAGACCATGAGGACAGACAAACTTGTTTTCAGGGCTGGTTCTGTCTTTTGCCTGGTGACTTTCATGTAAGTATGAAGCTTTAATGCTTACCCATCTGTATTATTTCTCTCCTGGCTGGCTGTATGTAGTTGCATACAAAATGTTCTGACTTGAGGTAACTGCCTATTTAACATCCTGGGAGACTTTGCCTTTTAAGATGTCTGCTATAGCACACATGGGTTTTTTTTTGAATGGCACATTTTCTCCATCTATGAAATAAAGAAAAAATAATACAGTGTATGTGAAATGCTTCTTGATAGCTAAAATTATTCACGGTCTTGTGATTTTTCTGCGTTAACTATCGGGAATAACTGTTGGACAGCTAAAGAATAGCTGTTTTCACAAGCAGGCCCCATTTACCAAAATAATTCCATGTGCTGCAGTGCAATATTAATATTCAAAACAAAGAATAACCTGACTGGAAATAAAATTATCTCCATATTTAGTTGACATAAATATATAACTCTACTTTGCTCCTGCCCACAATATCTAGCTGTGATTGGAAATCCTCTTGAAATTGCTTAGTATTAGTGAAAGAAAAGTACTAGCTGTCATTCACCCAGTTTACATGTTTTTGTTAGACATAATATGAAGATGTCAGGTATTTATTTCTGTGCAATATCAGTTTTATTCATGTCGACTTTATATGGCAGTAGTTTTGGGCCCCATTTGAACAACTAATATATTCTCTGATAGAACTTGACATATGCTGACTCTATCTCAGTCTTGGATGAAGAAATAGGGAAGGATCTTTGAGATACACGTACAGCCTCTCTGTTCACTCAATTAGAAATCAGCTGTGTAAAATGTTGAGCACCTCCGATTTAAATCAGTGGATGGGCAAATGGAGCTTTGTAAATCTTCTACAACCAAGCAAGCTGAATACTCAAAGTTAAGTACAAACCTTATAAACCTTCTTTTTGTCTTGGGGTTTTATTTGTACAATCACTAAGTAGCTAAATTTTAAACACATTTTTGAAACAAAGTCATAATTTACTTTATTCCAAGTAAAGACCTTTGCTGTATAGTTCTTTAATGCTAATTTACTTTTCCCAGACAATGCTGTGCTTCAATTGCAAATAGTTTCAGCTGGTCTGAGATCACTTTGGATGAATGCATCAACACCTTCAGTCGTCTTAAATGAGTGCCTTAGCTCCTTTTATTCTTGTATTATTTTTGGTTGTGCTGCTGTGGACTAGAACAATAATATTAATATTGCATACCCACATTCGCCTCCGGTTATTTATGCTTTTTTACTAATTAAGAGTAAGTGTGCCAAGTAAAGCCACTGGATTTCTGGCAAATAGATGGCCTGACAAATAATTACAAAGCCAATAATAAATGGAACCTCAAATTAAATTCAAGGAAGGTGACATGGGCCCAATAATCCAAATAGTGAGACAGTGTAAGAAACATCCATTATCTCAGAATTATACAGCCGGTGCTAGGAGGTGTGACAACAACAGAAAGGAGCACTGACAGACCCACTGCACATTTCAGCAGGAATATTTCCAAATAAGAGGTGAATATATAAGCTATTATCTTAAAATTTTATCTGATTTTTTGCATTGAAACCGTATGGTCTATATTTGCTTCAAGTTCAAGTTTTGTAATATGCTAATATGTTTTTTCAGTTCTCCTTTGCTCACTGTAGGTAATGTAGGTTCATTTAAAGTTCGAAGCAGTTGCAGTTTGTGTTTAGTCCTGTTAAGAAAAGTAATTTCAGAATCTGTAATTTGTTACTCTCCAAAAAAACCCCAAAGGTAAAATAAACTACTGCAGCCTGCTTGTTCTGCTCTTTTTTACCCACCAATTCTGGAATCAAGAAGATCAGCTATGATATTCATAAATGATTCCTTTTTCAACATTTTCATTCTTGTAGTCTGAGATTGTACCCGTTGAAATGGATGGATTTATTTTTTTTTATGAAGTGGTGTTTTATTTCATGTGAACAAGAGCATTGGCTGTCTGAACTGATATCAATAGAGAACAAGGTCATTTTTCTTTAATGACCAATGTGTTTCTAGCATCTTAACACTTGTCTGTTGAAAGGTGTTGAAGGGTGAAAGACTGCTATAGAAAAATAATGAACTCATAATCTACAAATGTATTTTTATATATTGAAGTAATGACTCTTTGAATCTTGACCTGAAGAGCTTTTCAGCTGATTATTTTTTTCCCTGTTATACTGATTTTCTGATACTGTTGAGTAAATATTGCAGGAAGTTTTCAGGCTGTAAAGGATTTTGTTTCTCTTAGTGTATTTTTGCTTGTTTTTTTGTGGATTTTTTTTTAAGCTGTGAAAGGTTTTTCATGCTTCTGCTGTTAAATGTTGAATACTCAAATGCATACAAAGCAAATCTGAGGGTTCGTCTGGCTTCCCGGGATCAAAGCTACCTTTTTTCAAATATTAGATTATATTACATTTCTGCAGATGTCACAGAAACTACTGACTATTAGAAGGATAGCAGGTTCCAGTGGAGTTCATGTCAAAATCTTAGCCTGAGTGTTTAAAAAATATATTTTTGAATGGACACATCAACACAGGTATGTATTTCTCCAAGCATATCATACTGTTTCCTATTTATACTCCTGCTATTTAGATAGAAAATATATATGTCTTTCCTGGTAATTTACTTTCTCTGATTCCTGTACTTGTAATGTTCTTTTTATTTTTAACTTAGCCTCTTAGGAAGGCTAGCTGTGTTACAATCTTTCCTTCAAAACAAGACAAAATCTGTCAGTACTTTCTCTATTAATATTTTATAATAGCTCCTTGCTTCCTGAGTTATATTTGCACAGCACAGCTCTTCTTTGCCTACATGATCTGTGGATTATGAGCTTATAGATGGAAGTGGTAGCAAGGTACCTAACTACAGCTGGTTTTCTGTGAGGTAATTTGCTGTCACTTTGATGGGATCATGTGAACCAAAAGAGCTAAGAGTTCAAAAGCTAACATCCAGAAAAGCTGGTGGTTTTACTGTCTATGCCTCTGTCCACCTGTGGAAGGGACTCCTGGATCAGTTGTTGGGACATCTGCTGGAAAAGTGGGTGGAACCAGAATCACATCCTGTTGCCTCTACTAATTTTTGAGCTATATCTATCTCTTCTCCCTTCCCTTTTTGCTGACACTTGGCTATAGCTGTGGTAGTCTAAGGACTTGGCAAGAAAACTGTCCTCCCTGCAAACCTGTGCTGTCTTGTATTTCTCTATTGGTTTCTTACCACTTTGTGTGGTATTGGATTTATCCCATGACTATTTGTATTTACCTGTACATTTTCTTCTTCTGTTGAAACATTTTTCCATTGAAATATCTTGATTTGAAATATTTTAAAGCTAGAGTGGTTTTGAGGTATCACTGGAATTATACAGTTGTTCTTATGGTCGCTTCTTGTCTGAACCACTGCACCTGTAGTTCGTATCATAGATGCCTCTAATGTCATGGAGCTTAGTCAGGGTTGAGGAATGAGGTAACTCATGGGTGATATGCCTGAAAATTGTATTTCTTAAGAAAAAAACCTGGACTAGAACTAGCTGAAATACAGTTTTCTTGAGGTATCTCATGAAGATGCCAGTTAAAATATCACCTAACTTGAAATATGGTAATTTTGTTTTGCATAGCAAATAAAAGCAATTTTTTGTTTGTATAAGGCAAATTTGAAGGACACATTGTGTGATTTTAAACACTTCTTTTATTATTTTAAAACCTAGCAAAAATATGAACTGTCATTCTACAAGAAAACATCATTATTTAAGAAAGACAAGGTTGGTGTAGAGATGGCATACAAGTTAACTATTAAAAAAAATATATTGTTTATCTGGATGGAACTAAAAAATAATCTTTTGTAGGGAGGCCCATTTACTAAGAAAAGTGCTTGAGAGAAAGTAGTGATTTTTTAATGATATATGGCAAGTGTGGAGCCTTCAGAGCACAGCAGGAACATGGCTTGTCTTTTTTCTTTTCCCTTTTTGTTATCAATATGTTGGATAACACACTGAAGATGAAAGACAAGGAAGAAAAGTTTGAAATTTTACTTTCAACTGAAATTTTGAGACTTATCAAAAAACACATGATAATGGTAGTGCACACTCATTGGTGGCAGCTCTTTTTCACTGAAGTTAAGCTTGTGGCTTATTCTGTCCTTCAGTAAGAGCAGAATTCCTTAACTAACTTTAGTAATCTATTTTTTCAGATGACAAATATGCTTTCTGTGAGCTTTGTGCCTTCCTGAATCTGAGGAACATGAGCCCTGTTAATAAAGTAGTTTTTATTTATTTTATTTTATTTCTCTATGCATTTAACATCTGATGTTTACTTCACAAAGCCTTAAAGTTCCTGTGAAAAAGAATTCAAAACAAATAATTTGCTTAAAGAAGTAGAAACGAGAATGAAGATCTATGTGAACTGTCCCTCCTTTCCCAGTTATGCAAATTCATATTGTAAAATTATGTCAATTAATTCTTTGCAATCTGTACAGTACTTTTCTCTAACAGTAACCTTAAAGTAAAATCTACTTATTGAATGTTTGATTATTCATTGTAAAACACCAAAAAATATGGAAGTGTTTTAGTTGGTACTCTAGGGGTGTTACTAATCCTTTAAAAAGCCTTCCAAGCATAATATGTTATTGGTTTATACAGAATTTTGTAATCCTAAACCGCAGAGTCTAATATTCTTTTATGTTTTCAGCTTATTGTTAACATTCAACATAGTGGACAGAGCAGATTGATGAGAAAGGTGGTGCAGGAATGAGCTGTAAAAAAGAATGCACAGAGCTACCTGGGACATGTACACTGTCACTGATTGATATATTAATTATGAATTTGCTGATTAAGTAGTTTGGCATATAGACCACATATCACTCCAGGATAGTTTTACTTAAAATGTTCAGAGATGGTGGGTTTTGTGCATTTTACATCATTCCATAGTTACAGTGAAATCTCAGGCTGTTTTAGGCAACTTTTAAGAAGGAGTTGCATTATGAAGAGTATCTAGCTTTTTCAGCAATATTTACTTGACAGGTTTAACTAACATTACTACACTTCAATATGTCCAAGCGAAGCATTTTAACCGTACCATAGTGAAAAATGAAGGGGAAAAATCATGTTAATTGGAAGGGAATTAATGTATATTCTGCTTCATTGGATTTGGTGTATCTAATGACAAGAAGCTCAGTGGCATTAAATATATAGTGGAATAGAAATTAAAATCTAGACTGAGGCTTTTTAATAACGTGTATCTGTATCTAATGAAGAATAAATTTAATACTAAAATGCAAATAGTAATTCTAATTAGAATTAGATTTGTGTCAGTGAAACTGTCTGTCACAAGATAATTCATGATTTAAGGTAACATAAGAAGAGGGGCCACTGTCAGATTATTCTGCTTTTTAACATTCTTGGAGTGAAAGCTGTGTAGCATAAAGAGTTTCCTTAGTTGGAAAGGAGACTTTATCAGCAGACAGTGAAATAATAAATTCTATCTGAATTCTTTCCTGTTCTAACTTCGAGGTTTTGACAATAGCTTGTGCTAAAGATGGCCTAGTTAAAATTTCAATTTGTGTCTATTTAGAAGAGAGGGAAAGATGTTGCTTTATTTAATCAGTGAGAGGTTTTTCTTTCCATGAAAGCAGGTAGAGTCTCATAATATGTTTTAAAGATGCTGCTCCTCATTGATCCTGAGTTTATGTGAAGAGTACCTCTGTGAGCGTGTGCTGAAAGAATGAATACCTTTTTTTTTTTTCCTTGGAAAAAAAGTGAGGAAAAGTGCATTGGATTCAAGTATCGCAACCCATTCCACTCCACAACCTACTTTAATTATGTGTCATTAGTCAGTTGTTCCCTGCTGGTGGCTCAAAGACTTACATCTGGCAGCAGTAGAGGGTTGTTATCAGTTATACAGGAGAAGCTGCTGCTGTAGAATGCCAAAAGGATACATTAACTATTTTTGACCTGCACAGACCATTTCTTTACCCTTTACCTACCTTTTTTTTTTTTCTTTGAATTCTTGTTACTAACTCTCCTGATTTTGGGGAGCTTCTGTTCCATATAATACATGCAGGAGAAAGGAGGAGGAGTTTGAGGCTTTGTGAGGAAGAATATGGCATGGGGAAGCAGTTCAGCATTGCTTGCTTTACTTTATGGTAGTGGCTTTTCCTTCCTAAATTCTTGCTACAAAATTAGTAATTTACAGCCCTTTTGCTGGAAGCCATTCCTGCTGATCTTATAGCTGTAACATGGAATCAGGCCTGCAGAAAGCTGTCCTGGGTTGAGAGACACAGAACTAACTTTTCTTCTAATACTGAGGAAAATTGCACTTCTAGAAGACTCTAGGGTCTGAATTTGTGAAAATATTTACTCTATAGCCAGCCAGGCCCTGTGGGATTCAAGGTTAGTGTTTTTGAGCCTTATCAGGTGGAGGGAAAGGAGGAGCAAGGCCTGGGCATTTGACCCAGGCTGGCCAACAGGATTATTTCATACCATGAATGTCACATTCAATATGAATTAGAAAAGTTTGCTGTGTAGCTCTCTCTCCCTTGATGGCGGGATCCAGACAACTCCTTGCCCTGGTGCCGGACCCCTGAGGCCTTCCCTTCCTCCTGAAGCCATTGCGCTGGCAGTGTCCGCCATTTGCTGTCCCTGCTGGGAGCGCACAGCTCCCTGCTGAGAGAATGGGCTAAGTATAATTCTAGTCTATCTTATATCAGTATCGGGATTAATACTGGTCCTTTAGTATTATTGTTAATTATTTAGTCTTAGTCTATTAAATCTATTTATGTTTCAACCCTTGTGTTTCTTTTGTGTTCCCCAATGCCCCTTTCTGGGTGGGGAGGGGTCATTGGGTGATAGAATAATTTTCTAAATGACAATAGATTGTTATGGGTTTTCTTTATGTTTATGGGCTTTCTTTATGTTTATGTTTTTTTTTTCAATAGTCCAAATGCACAATAAATGTACAATTGAATCTGGTACCCTTTTGATATGAACACTAGACCTCCTGACTCTTATTATGACTCTTCGTGTTTAGATCATGGTCATGGAGTCAGTTCTATAAAAACACTGCTATTCCGTACAAATGCTACTGAAATAAATTATCTTTGTTTTTTATGATTATTGGCAGTTTCTTTGTATAGTGGCATAACTGATTTTATTTAAATGTAAGATCTTTTATGTACAAACCTGGAATGCATATTTTCTATAGAAAATACAGACATTTGTACAGATAATGTGCAGTATGACCTAATGTGGAAGCTGCTTTGCTAAGGGAGTGGATCTCTTCAAAAAGATTATTTTACACACCAGCAAGAATTGAGGCTTTGATGCACTTTATTTGTTGGTACTTGTTCTGCAAGCTGCTATATACCAAAGATGATCTAGCAGAATATTGGTTCTGGTTATGAAACACCTGGTCATTTTGTTTTTAATGTGCAGTGGATAGAGATATATCACTGCAAATGGATGAAAAAGAGAGAGCTCTCATGACTATGTATATATTCTTTAAAAAGGAGTCATTGGATTTCCATTGTGTTGGTTTATTGGGAGTGGAATGACTCCAACTCTATTTGTTAATTGTTTTTTTATTTTCTTTCTCCACCCATCTGTTATAATTAATTGTGGTTGCCTTTTCAGCACACAAAAAATAGTCACACCACAACTTTGTTCTTGCTCTTGTTTTATTCTTGCTGTGTTTAGGGAGGTGTTCTGGTCATGAGAAATCAGGAATCTAAATATCTGTATGCTGTTCTTGATATTTCCATATGTAAATGTTAAGTTGATTTGCAAAACACTCATGAAGCCTTTCACAGAATCAGGTTGAAAGGGTTGGAAGGGACCTTTTAAGATCATCTTAAGTCCAACCAAAAGGCTTTGTGTGTCTTTTGCAGAATTTTGGATGCAGCCCCTTTCCTGACCTGAGGCTTTGTAACACTTGATACTCTATGGCTCCTTTTCTGGTGATACATATAGTGTGTCATTTGCAAGGATAGTTCCAGGTTGCAAAATGCTATGAAATTCTTGGATGGCTGAAGCCACAGATCTTATGAATCAGTAGATTATCTTGTTACTGGCAGAAGAATGCAGGGATCTTGAGTAGACAACAGTGATTTACTCAGCTAACATTAAGCAACATCTGTAGCTATGTTGACCCATTTATATCTGTATTAAATTGAACCAGAAGTTTGACACTCATAGTCTTTAAGATTGTCCCTATTCTGTAATCTTCTATTAATCAAACCTGTCACAGTTTCCAAGGAACAATGATAATCTAACGTGGCTTCCTGTATAAAATAGGTCACTGGGTTTAGCTGAAGTAATTTTTCTCAAATACAGTAGCTATTCTACTGCTTTTACTCCTCCACTCATTAAAAAAAAATGTGGAATCTACCACATTTCACAGGAAATATTTTAAAATATTTTTAAATGGGCTGTAATAAGTATGTATCCTCACACCTGAATTAATCTACTTTCAGTTATTTTCATATGTGTTTAGGCCCTCTGTTTACTACTTTATTTTCCCTCTGAATGTAGATACTTTGCAACTGTGAGAGTTGCCCACTTCATTGTTAAATCAACTGTTCTGAATCCTTTGTATTTTTCAGTATAGTATATTTTCCAGTCTTTCAGTCACTCTTGCTGATCTTCTTTGTATCTTCTCTACTTTTTTCATCATTCATCCTCTCTATTTTTTTCAGTTTTATATTCCTGTTCTGTGCAGATTGCATTACCAAATTGTTAATGTTTGGCTGATAATCCATCAGGAGCCTTCGAGACTTTTTTCCTAAGGTACCTAGATTATTTAGGTTTCTTTTAATTCACAAGGCTCCAATTTCTTTTCAGAATACATATGAATAGAATACATCTATTCAGAATACATTGTGTCCTGAAGAGTGACACAATAAATACCAATGGAAAAAAGAAACGTAGAATATGTGGGTACGTGATGCAATCTTTTACTACTGGCTCTTAAGTATGCAGATGCAAAATTCAGCTGTTATATCTCAGTGTTTCTTTCCTGCACCTGATCCTGATCTATAGTCTGATGTAATTGCCACTGACTCCTACTAACCTTAATAGGAGCTATATCAAGACTTTACTGAGGAATATCTTACCAATTGACACTTCAACAAAATCTCAAACTAAAAGAAGAAAAAAAATAAACAGTAACTTTTGCCACTGTTTGAAGGAGTTAAAGTACATCAGCTTTGGGCTAGCTATGGTCAGACTATGTTGAATGGCACACTTATTTATTGTGTTTCTATAGCAATTTGAGATCTTTCAGGGTAATTAGAGTAACTAAATTAATATCAATTAATCCCATGAATATGGAAATACACAAGTATGTGTCTTATTTTCTTTCTGAATTCAAATCTGGTGTGGCTTCTAAAGTGGTATTTAAAGTAGCTAGGAAGTACACTAAAGGGAATATTACTTAAACCAGATAACTTCACATATATATTCACTGTCACAGTAACAGTGAGAAGATGGAGATTTTCTGAAGAAAAAAAAAAAAAAAGTGTTAAGAGCCACGAAGCACCTTTTCAAGTATCTACAGGAAATACCCAGAAAAGAGCAAGTGAGTTTTCTATGAAAGTATATGTGGACTCCATTAGTGGGTTCAGATGTAAAAGGAATTTTTTTAATGGACATCAGTATAGACTAGTGTAATATAATTTATATGGGACAAATGGAAATGGAACAAGTAAATGAGTTGGCATTATATTTAAAAGCACTTACAGTGCTAGGAAACTAATGTATAATTTTCCAGTGAAGAAATACAAACAAAGCAGGCTAACATTAGGCATATTTCAAGTGGTATTGAAGAAATCCTCTTTTCTGAAGATACTCTGTATCAAAGGATGCTCACAGGAGATTTTTAACTACCTACATATGTGCCGAGGAGCACTTCCAGCAAATTAGCAAGGAAGTTCATAAATTACAGAGATGTCAGATTGACTAAATGGAAAGCAGAGGATCCCAAAAGAGGTATCCTGAGTGCATTTCTTGCTGACTTGAAAGGAAGTAAGTGAAAATAGGGAAAATTGAAGAAGTATATCATTAGTGACCAACAGTGGGCTCATGTTAGTAAGGAATGCAATTTACTGATCAATTTAAAGCTGTAAGTTTCAGCATGAACAGAAAATAAGTACACTGAGTAAAGAATGGTGGAAAAAATAAATCCAGAAGGAACATCAGTGCACTTTGCTGGAATGATGAGGAACACAGTGCGATTTTCTGCAGGTTTTTAAAACAGAGTTTGGGTGAACTATATGTGAATAGATGAACCTTTGGAATGCTTCAGTTGTCCTGAGGGTCATTATTTGAAAAGTCAATATTTAAAACAGCTTTAGTGGGGAAGCTCAAACTCAAAGTTAGTCACAGGACAAGAATCATAAGTCTCTTCAACTATGGGTTTAAAAGTACTTGAAACTTAAAACCAAAAGTGAGAGTGATGAGTGGGAAGGCACACAGATGTATAGTTTTCACAACAGTTTTTACAGGAATGATTACCAAATGATTCAGAAGTTTATGTAAAGAAATATTAGCCTGAAGGAGGTGGATAGGAGTGTACTGAAAGCAGATAAGAAATAAAATTAAGCAAAACCTAGGAACTGATGAACCTGATCTGCAACAAAACAATTCACCTGGGCTACTTCTCCTAGGCAAACTGGCAAGAGAGACTGGATGGATGGTTTGCAAGATGGGTAGGAAATTGGCTAAGAGATCCCACTCAGAGGGTGGTAATCAATGGATTTTGCTCAGGCTGGCAGCCTGTTGCAAGCGGAATCGCCGGGAATTGATACTGGGATCATACTGTTCAACACCTTGGTAATTAACCTAGATGATGGGACTGAAAGCACCGTCATTCAGTTTTGGTTATGACACCAAACTGGGTGGTTATGTGGACATATCAGAAGGGAGAGCCACCTTGCGGAGACACCTGGGCAGGCTGAAGGAGTGGGCTAGCAAGAACAAGGATGAAGTTTAAGGAAGATAGCCGTAAAGTCTTGTACCTGCATAACCAAAGAGTCCAGTACAGACTGGGCTCTGTGTGGCTGGGGAGCAGGCTTGCTGGAAGGGCCACGATGGAGGGGTCCTGATGAACAGTAATCTGAACGTGAATCAGAAGTGTGGTGCTGCTGCAGTAAGGGCAAATCAGATCCTGGGCTGCATTCCCAAGGGTATTAGTAGCAGAGATAGTGATCATCCCACTCTACTCTGCACTTGTCAGGCTGCACCTGGAGTACTGTTCCCAGTTCTGCTCTGCAAAATTCAAGACAAGATGTGGAAAGACTGGAGAAGGATCCAAAGGAGGTCCATGAAGATGATTAAAAGGGCTGGAGGATTTGTCCTATGAGGAAAGACTGAAGGAGTTCTCTTCTCCCTGGAGAACAGATGGCTTGGGGGTACTCATCACAGTATTCTAGTGCTTAAAGGGTGGCTACAAGGAGAATGAAGGCTCTTTCTTCACAAGAAAAAACATAGAGAAGACAAGGAGCAAGTTGCACCAGGAGAGATTTTTACTTTGATATAGGGAAGAAATTTTTTACAATAAGAACAATCAGTGACTGAAATGATCTCCCCAGGAACATCTCCATTGCTGTAGGTTTTCATGGTGTGATTGGACAGGGAGCTAGAGAATCTCATCTAGGCTCCATTTCCCATAAAAGGTTAGACCAGATGACCTTCTGCGGTCCCTTCCAACATTGACTGTTCTATGATTCTATGAAAAGTGAATTAGAGAAAGTCTAGGAGAGGAGAAAATGATGCTTATCATAAAGTAATTTAAGTTGCTATTGTGAAGTCACTGTATCATGATAGACAATGATCCCTGACATGAAAAAGGCAGGATATAGTTTTCTGCACTGGGGCCTCTACTAAAGTTGAGGCAGTAATAAAAAGAGAAGAAGGGGGGGAATTATCTTCCTTTTTAAGGCATCTGTTCTAATGCCTTTGAAGAATTTGAAATCAGATGGAAAAGATCACCAAAGCATACCTGACCTCCAAGGTATTTTTATTATACATTGTGTTTTGTTAATATAGTACGTTGCTAAATAATCATTAGGATCAGGTATCCAAAATGATTAGCTAACTGGTAATTGTTTGCTTTCCTTAATGGGGAAAATCTCGTTTCCATAAACCATTTTTCATAATATAACAGCAGATTAAAGAAGAAAAAGGGGAGGGCTGTTGATGATATTCATAGAAAAGTGTGTGATGGGGAAAGGAGTTTTCTTTATGGGCTATTTTTTCCAGCAACAACAAATATTAATTTCTCTAACAGTTATTTGGAATGTGCAAAGAAATACAGCGCTCCAAGGGAGACCAATAGCACAGAAACTGATACGCTGAGGGAAAATGTCTAGTTTTCCCTAACAATAACTATAAATATTTGAAGAGTATAAATGCTAAAGCACAGAAGCACATGGGGAGTAATGCGATGGGATTCCTAAAGTGAAAATTCAGATTGGTTGAGTATTAGGGAAAAAATGATTGACAGTGAGAATAGATTGTGGAGTGGAGCATTTTCCCAAAGGTCTTGGTAAAAGCCCTGTCTCAATCTTCACTGAGAAACTTCAGAGTAGATTGTATAAAGAAGCAAAAGCTATTCTGCAGGGAAACAGGCTGTTCTTGGAGAGCTGTGCTTAATAGATTTGCTAGAAGTTATTTCTGTGAAGCATTTAGAGATGTTACAGATTTTTGCTCATTATGAGAAATTTGGTAATGTTTCTGACATTTCCTACTCAGTGGATCATTGTGAGCTTGTGTTCATCGCAAACTTAGTCAATCAGTATCCCATAACAATATTGTATATACATTACTCATTACGCTTTTGTGAAATAGACTGCTTTAAAGGGGAGAAAACAAGGCAGTGTGAAAGCTGTAGGATGTTTGTCTTCTGGAAAGGCGAGTGTTTTGGGAGGGTATTTTGGCAGTTCACAGACCCAGCGATTTCACTATGGCTTGGATTTCATCTTTTATTCCTAGTCTGTTCCTTCCTGCGTTCTAAGATTTAGAAAGGTTCTGCATAACAATATTGACTTAAAAGTGGTCCAAAGGAAATGAGAACAGACAGTTTCCAGAACACACTTCCTGAAAGAACCTGACCTTATCTCCCAGATGCTAACAGGATTTCTTCAGTGTGTATACTTTGCATAGGCACAAGCTGGAATCTAATGGGAGGAGGCTCAGAAGTCTTGCAAGAATTAATTCATCTCCAGCACATAGAACGTTCTGAATATATACCCTTTGAAATAGCAGCAGGAAGGACACTGACTTCATACTGAATGCCCCTTGGTGTTTGTAAACTTCAGATGTAGGTATTGCAGTGGAAGTGATGTGTATTTGAGTTATTCATTGTATATTACTCCTTTTGAATTCCAGAGGAAGAAGTCATGGAGGGGTTTTGGATGTGGACTTAAGCAATATTATTGATCAATCACCATGTGCCTGTTTGTTTCCGTGTCCTTCCCCACCCCCCTATCCCCTTTCTCTTTACTGAGCCCGAGAGTTTCCTGAGCCTCTAGATGGGATACTTAAAATAATTACCATATAACCTTTTCATTCAGGCAATTCTTATTGATTGTGCTTTTTTTTGTGTTGAAAAAATGGAAAAACAAATTCCAGTCCTTTTTGCCTTCTCATCCCACATGCCCAGTGTGCATATGTTTTTTCAGAGGATACAAGGTGCAGGCCAGCTACTGCTGTGTTCATAAATATTCATACCTATATAGATGAGGGGTGGGGGGAAAATAAGTGACAGGTTAGCATAAATTAAGTATTAGGCAGAACTCAGCAACTTCAGGATTAAAATGGAAATACACAAGATACAGGAAAAACTGATAAAAAAAATTGAAAAGAAAATATTTCCCTATTTTTAATAGGATCATCTAGGTTGGGAAATAACCCTTGGGATCAAGTCCAACCGTCACTCGTCAATCACTATATTTTGAAAAAATGAAATATTTTGCTCTGTATGACCTAAGGCAAATTAAAAGATGGTAAAATGCAGATTGAATGCCTGTAACTACTCAATGCCTATAAATACTTAAAGGGTGGGTGTCAGGAGGATGGGACAAGTCTTTTTTCAGTGATGCCCAGTGACAGGACAAGAGGTAACAGGTACAAACTTGAATATTAGAAGTTCCATCTAAACATGAAGAGGAGCTTCTTTTCTCTGAGGCTGGCAGACCCCTAGAATAGGCTGCACATGGAGGTGGTGGAGTTTCTGTCTCTGCAGAGATTCAAAACCCTCCTGGACCTGTGCAACCTGCTCTGGGTGGCTCTTCTTTGGCAGGGGGGTTGGACTAGATGGTCTGCAGAGGTCCCTTCCAACCCCATGTGATTCTGTGAACTTCAAGAGAAGGCCAATAAACTGACAACAGTAGCCAGAACCTGGCAGGAAGATGTTGAAGACTCCTGTTCCTTCAGAATCATAGAACAGAGATTCTCAAAATGAAATTCTCCTGGGCGTTATAAGGGTGCAAACCTTGTTTGAGAACAACATTTTATGTGTTTAGATGTTTGCTGCCTGTATTCTCCATTTATTTTGTCAAAATTCTTTCCTTTACTGGAAATAGTAATCTTAAAAACATAATGCAATACCAAACTGTAGTAAGTATTTGGACTATGTCCCTGGCATCTCTTCCACATTAACTAGTTAGTGCATCACATTAGCAATAGACATTTGGTGATGTGTTAACACTAACGCAGAACACCAGAAAGTTCTGTGAGGACATATTCTTGTACTGTGTCATTGGTACAACTGGCCAGTATGAACACCTAAATGATGACTTCTAGGTCCTTACAACCTTTGCTTACAAGATCTACTCATTTAGTGGACAATTCCATAAGACCAGAATTTAGGCAACCTGATCTAATGGCACGTGTCCCTCTCCATGGCCAGGGATTGGAACTAGATGATCTTTAACATCCTTCCCAGCCCAAACCTTTCTATGATTTACTGCTGGTAGGATCAAACTTCAGTTTCTGTAAAAAGTCCAGGAATTACCTGGTCTGTTCTGTGCTTTATCTGTTGAGACTTTGTTTTTAGGGGCACACACAAACTTCACTGAGTTGACCAGAAAACTTTTCATTACATCAGTAAATTAGTCCTGAATTGTTCTGGTTGTAGAATTTACATCTAAATTCATACCAAGGTTGTCTGTTTGAAGGATGCTCTTGTACACGTATGAATTATGTAGCAATTATAGTTACCCAGACTTTATAGCCTGTTTCTGTATCAGTAGTTGAAAAAATTTTGCTATAACTGTTATGATAAAGTTCTTATTAGTTTTATTTGTCAACCTTTGAAAACCTGTAAACCGGCATATAATTTGTTTCTGAAGAATTAAGGAATACATTCAGGAGAATCTTTTTTTTTTTTTTTTCCTGAATATATTGATAATTATTATATAAACAAACAAAAACCTTCAAAAATGAGAAATAGTTCACTGGAGGAAAATAGCTTGTGTGTCTGCGTGCACATATCCCGTAACAATGAGTGCTGTGCTCTCCCTTTTTCTGGATCTAATCCAATCCGGAGCAGCTAAATCTATTAAAAGCAGATGAAATCTCCTGTTTTCATTTTTTCGGTAGAAACCAGATAGATTAACTATCAATGTGATTGTTGCAACAGATTATTTGTTCTAGCAGCTGTAGTTTCTTTTTTCAGGATTCTTTGAAAGCAAATGGGTATTTTTCTGCTTAATATTTTGAGAGGAATGAAATACTGGTGGCTGCTTGCAGGGTTGCAAGTCAAAGGTGAATACGTGCACACGCTTCTGTGTAAATGTTAGTTTTAAATAAATAAAAATAAGAAAAGTTGGAATGAAAATGAACAGTTTGAGGGTATTTGTCTCCCCCTCCAAAAAAAAAACCAAATCCAAAAAACCACTAAGAAAAGGAAACAGTATTTCTTATATTTCTTTCAGAAAGTAGTGTGTTCTAGTATTAGTCTTTAAGGACATAACATTGAAATATTATTTTATGGAATGTTAGTTCAATTAACACTGAATGTTAATTTATTTAGGAAGTGACATTCTACAATGCTCTTAATTTACTCAGGGTTTAAGAAAAGAATTATAACATGCTGTTATTTAAAATACAGATATTTGCTATAAAATTAATACAGTGATTTTGCTATCAAATTAATACAGTTGTATAAGAAAACAACCCACAAAAAATTTCTCTTTCCAAGAGAATTTCATATGCTTGAGAGAGTTACTGAGGACTGAGATGCTTCTTTGCCATCTAGACAGGGCATGTTTTCTGAGTTTTGACTGGATGACTTGAAAGGAATAATGAGATAAGAATTACTTCTTTACTTTTCAGATGTTAATGAATAAATACATGCTTTCAAACATTTTAACAAAAACGATTTGTAGACAGATAAATATAGATATATCCTTATTAAGCCAATCCTGGTATCATCAAGTTGTTGAACTAAAAATACAGCTGTTATTTGACTTTTTCACAATTGTTTCAATATGTTTAGGTGAAGGTTAGAGTTATATTTTCCCTAGTTTTTCATAAAAAAAAATGTTTAGTATACTTTTAACACATTGGAAACTATCAAAATGGATGTTAAGAAACCCAGCCAGTTGCTAAGTCAGTTATATAAATATTTTAGTGTTCTAATATGCTCAAGTGAGCATGTTCATTCATTCAAAAGTCCATAGTCAGTTTTTCAGGTGTTTGCAGCTCTAGAATATGTATCTGGTCTAAAATAATGCTGGCGTTGAAACAATTTAGACTGCTTTGTATTGGTTATAAGAACTGTAACCTGTATCTTCAAAATTTCAAATAATAGGGTTATGCCTATGAAGAGCACAAAGAGCTAGGAAGGAAACTGAAAATTTAGTGAGGTAACTTATGGGGGTAAAAGCCAAAGTATTTTGGCTCACTTTTTGTAGAAATAATTTTGTTGCATTTGGGCTTGGGCGTTCTGTTCTTATCAATTTCAAGAATTGAAATGCTGATATAGTGAAACCTGTAAGAAAACTTCTGATCAGTGGTATTTCAACTAAAAAATTATAGCAGAATTGAGCAGGAGCACATTTAAATCAGTCCCAGTGTAGTGGTAGTTAACATATGATGTAATTCACGATGCCAGTTTTGCAGTTGAAAAAAATAGTGTTTTGCAATCTCTTTCTCAGGTATGAAGCAAATGGCAAATTTTAGCTAAGTGAAGGTTAAGAATAGATCCTCCAAATTTGAATAAATCACATTAATGAGTGTGCTATCATCTCCTTTCTTATAAGCTTAGAGGAAGTTGTTAGGGAGCATAAATCAAGTCTGTCATTCTTGTGTGACAGCTTGAGAAACAGCTTGATTTACAGTGAAAAGTCATACAGGGAAACCTCTGCATTTGAGCCAATGAGTATTAATATCCAGGGTGGCTAAGATTTTAGTTTCAAAGCTTGTCTTTTGAAAGCATATTGACATACTCGGTTAGGGAACCCTGCTGAGAGGTCAAATGTGGGGGAATGTGAAAAATATCTTTTAGTTATGGCTGGTTATGTGTTTGGCTTTTCCTAAGGTCAGCCACATTGTATCAAAATGTACTTCAGGAGGGAAAGAAGGCATTTTAAAAGCCCTTGTCGTTTTAATTTGGACTGATTTGTTTTGAAACATTCTTTTGCTGTCTGAAAGAAAGCTCAAAGTTTGAACGAGAAGTGAAACTGTTCGTTCTAAAGAAAGGGAAGAGATTTTCAAGTCGTTTTCTTACAGTTCAATTTGGAAACAATTTTAATCTGACTAATCCAGAACTTCTTTGAAATTTTAATTGGGTTTATTTGAGAATTGGAAAAAGCATATAGTATTGTTGCATACATCATTTCAGTCATCAGCTTTTCCAATTCTAGTGGATTCTTTTTGGATTCTAGTTAGAGCATCATGTTTTCAAAACAGTACTTGAGCCTTAGATCAATGTTTTGTACAGACGTCTGAACATCCACAGGTACTCTTTGAACACAATCCCACTTCTTTTTTTTTCACTTGAGAACTAAGTCTGTCACTTGTACATACAGGGAACAGCCCTGAATGGTTCTAAAAACAAAGTGCCACAAAACCCCCCAGAACTGATGTTTTCAAAATTCTCCTTTGCTTTTTAAGCTGAAGTTTCAGGAGATGGCAGGGGGGGTGTGTGTATTTTGCAAAGCAGCCACTTCCCTGCTGCAAAGGAGGATGTGGATGTCCACCTGGCAACACTGAAAGGAATAGAAAATAGATGGAAATAGCATGAGCAGGTCAAGTTTTGCAAAAGCAATTCATTAATGCTACAGTTTCTGAAAGCCCTTTGCCTCCTGATGTCCTCTTGGTGTCTTTTCATCTTCAAGAACCACTTTGTGAAAACCAAACAGTTCTAAAGAGAAGACTGGGTTATGCCTTGGGTCTGGCACTGGTCCCAGCAGGAAGGGTAGCCTCCTTGTGTTCTGGTGACATCCGTGGGCACACACAGTGGGATTTAGTTTCATGCCCCGATACTACTTCTTGGTATTTATTAAGATGAATACGTTATATAGAGATTTTCTTCACGGTATTTTTTTTCCTGCTTACTTAATACTGTCTTCAAACATGCTTTTTAGTCAGCATGAGACTATTCTGAGTTCATTTTCTGCAGAGAGGCTAATGCTGTTCTTGTTGGTGGGCTACAGTAATCATGAGGCCCATACCCCATTGGGTTTTACCTTCTTATCTCTAATCTTCTAATAAATTATTTATTTGTCATCATCAACAGCTTGATACTTCATTCTGAATCAGTCTTTCTATAGTAGACTTTCTCACAATCTTTAAGCAGTAAATAGTGGTTTCAGTGAGACTAAAGACTCTACAGAGAGTGGAATCTTGAAAATAATTTTGGCAAAGTTTCCAAAGAAAATGCTGTAATTGTTTTCGTAGTCTTGTATCATGTTTTTTTAATGGAGTTGTACTGAGATATGCAGCCATAGTCAGTAGTACAGATGTGTCTGCCTAAACACTTTCTTTAGATTTCATTTATACCCTTTATGTTTTTTTATTCATGCATAATTCAGTGCATGTCCTATATGTAATCCCAATGAAGTATTTTAGTGAAAGTAGTCGGAAAATCATTTTTGCCTGACACTTTCGCCTGAGGAAAAACCTATTTTCCCCCTCTACTTTTCTAAAATGATATTTCAAAACATTTCAAAATATCCTTGATGTAAAGGGTAACTTCAAGTTGAAGTGTTTATTTGAAATAAAAAAGAAAAAAACAAACAAAACAAAAATAAACCTCAGCAAAACACTTAAAGGTGCAAACAAATGTCAGAACATCACTGAGATATTCAACTGATGTACACAATGAAGCGGTGAAGTGAGAAGAGCTTAATTGCACTCACTGTCTACCCTTTACTAAGAATTAGTGTTCTTCATAACTCTTTTCCAAATAAACACTGTGAGGTGTGTTTATTGTGACAGACACACTTATGTAAACAAAAATATTTTAGGAAACCTGTAATATTTACAGACCAGTAATACAGTTTGTGAATGTATTAGGTTACAATAACCAGTAATAGCTTGTGTAAAAATACTTGTTGGTAATTCATTTTGGTAATTCATTTTACATGGCAAAGTGCTCTTGAATGCTGTTATACAAAGTTTGTTGTAGTATTACAAGATTTTACTGATTATCTGTCAAAGAATTGATTTTGCTTGAGGCTGAGCACCTCTTACTTGGTACAGAACCAAAAGGTGATTTTATTATCTGCCATTCTTTAGTACTAAGCTGACACCAAAGTCATTTGGCAGAATCTGACCCTTTAAACACTGTACTTAAGTGTGCATGGTCTGCTTCCTTCTCTTGCTACAATGAAATGCCACATTTTGAAAACCAAGTAATACATCCTTGTTCCTTGTCATTATAACGATGATAATTAATTTGGATCAGTTCAGTGAGTTTATTTTGGAGGACAGCTTTAACCTCAATAAAACTCATTACCATAAAGATGGCCCATAGGTAGGCAGTGCTTAAAGAGGCACTAAATACAAAAGAAATGCCTTTGAAATACCCAGTGAATTCAATTAATCCTTTTATTGAAAACTTCCAAATTGCTTTTAGCCATTCATATCCACTACACAGAGCAGTGTCTGAGGTGGAAGAGCTTTTTCTCTTCTCTGCTTAAGTGCAGGTTGTTATCTGTCATGTCAGGAAATACAGGTTGTTTAGAAAAGGGATGCGAGCACTGAATGGCGTGCAAAGGAACACACCACCCAGCATTTTCGAGGTGTACAGCTCTGTCTCATTGAAAAATGGGGGAGGAAAACACGTGGCAACTTGGTACCATGTTCCTTGGGTACACGTGAAAGTACTATGGGAAATTTAGCTTCCAATGGTCACAGGTATCTGAGAAGGCAAAGACTCCTTCAAAAAACCAATGTCAAGAGTTACTGAAGGTGCAGTACTGGAAAGTAAAAAGGATATAGGATGGGGGATAATGGTTTTAGACTGAAAGAGGAGAAGACTTAGAAAAGATATTAGGAAGAAATTCTTTCCTGTGAGGATTGGTGAGACACTGGGACAGGTTGCCCAGAGAAGCTGTGGCTGCCCCATC
>JAOXNG010000021.1:9778354-9788395 GCA_028566535.1 Scolopax minor
GGCTTGGAGCAACCTGCTCTGGTGGGAGGTGTCCCTGCCCAGGGCAGGGGGTTGGAACTGGATGATCTTTAAGGTCCAGTCCAACCAGAACCACTCTATGATTCACTATGTTAAAAGGATTACAAAGAGTCATAAAGAATTGCAGATGAAAGTAGGGAAAATTTTCCTGGATGTCTTCTACAAACATGTCAGTTACTCCACAAGAAAGGAAAGTTAGCAGGTGGGTATTTGATTATTATCTTTTTTTAAGCTATTTACCTATTGTGAAAGGGTAAAATTTAGCCAGCAACTGCATTAAGGTATCGCTATATCAATATCAAAAACTAATCAGGGAGCTGCTAACCTGGCTAGGTCCTGTGCTAGCTCCCAGAATGGGAGAAGGAAAGTTTCTATAGGTTGTCACCAACCCAGATTCACTGAACAGACATTCAGCTAACAGAGCTGAAAGGGAAAGACACTAACTACGTGGAGGTTGGCCATAACTTCATACAATAGCCATGGCATTTCAGCCTAGGATTAGAGGGCTATTTTCCCTTCTGTGGAACAGAAGGTTCTTTCAAACCAGGAATCAGGAAATGGAGCAGATGAGTCCAAAACCAGAAAGCAGCCAGAAACACCCACAGCCAAGAGCTCGCTATTCAGCTCGATGCAAGAGTAACCTACACAAGTGAGAGGGAAGGAGAGAAAAAGCCAGTTGGGTATTTATTATTCTTGAGAAGTAATAAGGTTAAGAGATGTTAAGTTGGCAACTACTGATACACTGATGGGAGAGGCTGAAGGAAGGAAAGCTAGTGAGGGATGGAATAAACCCCCCTCATTTCACTGAAGGATATGCAGAATTGATATTCTGCATTTAATTGGAGCCTACAGTTGTTTTTCTATATGTTTTCAAATGTTTTTAATATGGAAAAAAAATTTGTTCAAATATTTGCAGACATTCAGAGTTACATATATTAGTAATTGATATCTTTTTTAGCAAGTTTTTGTTAGTTTGTCTTCAGATCACTGGCCTCACAAATTTGGATTGAGTGTTGGGTACATTTTACCTCTTTAGGTAAATTTAGGTTTAGTCTTTTACTCTTCTGATGATGTCTTCCATTTTTTCGCATAGAACTCCTACTGTAATTCAAGGTAACTCAGTTTTTACATACATCTGTCACATTGCTTTCAGATGCACATGAGTTGAGATGTTCCTCAGAACATTCATTTTTATATTTACATTATTTTTGCCTTTTCCCATAATTTCTTTCTGTGTTTCTGACCTTGAATTTAAAATGGTGAAGGTTCGAGCACATAATGAATGTTACCCTAAAGAAATAAGGCTTGAACCCTGCAACAGGTAATAACTGTGTTCTGCTTTACAGTGCCTCTTTCTTGCAGTCCCTAGGGAGTTCTTGTGCTTGATCATGAGCAGGAATGGTTAATGGAGAAAAGGAAAAATAGCATGTTTCTGTCTTTTCTGCAGAACTAGTCTGTGGTAACTCTTGCTGCACTGTGAAAGAAAGGGGAGGAACAAGCTGAAATCCAGCACATCAATGGAGTCTCCTGTAGTTCTTTGTCTCCCTAAGAAGTCATTGGCAAATAACATTTGTTTTCTTCCTTAGACTTTATATAAATGTATTAATGCAAAGCTGCTTTTTGCCTCAAATAATACATTTGTTTTCCTTTTGGTGATTCTTGTTTCTCTTGGTTTTGTTTAGTGACTTATGTCTTGCTGCAAAGGCTTTAATTCCTACTTGGGAGCTGATTGAGCTTCTGTGGAACCAACTTGTTCCTAAATTCTGCAATTTAGATGTTGCCAAGAAATTTCTATGAGTCTTTGCCATGGGAAGTTTAAAAAAAATAATTAAAAAAAAAAAAAGGGACAGAAAACTCGAACCCATTTCCTGAAAACAGAAAGCATAGCAACCACAGTCAGAAACATTTAGCATTTTGGCAGCTGACAGCAGGACATACAAAGAATAACAAAATAGTCTATTGAATAGGGGAAAAAGAGATCTTCAAAAGACTTGTGTCCACAGCAGGGTGAAAAGCACAGCAATCCCATTATCAAGGTTGTTAGAAAAAAAATGATTTTTTTTTCTAAATTCTGCTAATATACATGTTAAACAATATGCCAGTAACCCGGAACTCAAAAAAGCCTTCTCTGGCATCCTCTTTAGATGTCTCTGTTCAGGCACTCAAAGTGGGAGGGAAAAGAAACAAAGAAGCAGTTCCAAGATCAGCATTGGAAACTCCAGCAGAAGAGACCAGTTAGTCTGGAAGGTCAGCTCTCCCACCTGTATTAATTCTGCAAAGAGGTGGCCATTGCATGAATGAACCTGAGGTCACTTTTCCTTTGTTGCACAGTGAAGCAGGGAAAGAAAAGCAAGTAAAAAGTTTTTCAAGACAATGCTCTTTAACATTCACGATACATCTATTTTACTCTGATTCTGTTAGCACTAAATTAGTTTCTACAACTGTATGTAACCATTCCCAACTTTCTTAGTGACTTAGAATAATTAAGCTACCTTTTCTGTACCAAATTGAGCTATTTGTTGTTCCATTATTTTTGCATTCTTTTAACATCATTGTTTGAGGGGATAGCAGTGATGATTTTTAGATAGTTTACAGTGGACTTTCAGATGCACTATTGATTTTGTAGTGGAATTTCATATTATTATGCTAACATTTTACCCTTATTTTTGGTGTGCATTTGCCTTCCTAGAATTTGCAGGGATACGAAAAGAAATTTATATAGAACATATATTTGTGTGCATTAAGTCAGTCAGTTTTCTGTGAACAGAAGTTTCCAAAATGTCTGATGTGAAGTATAACCTGTGATATTAAGAAAGATGAGTGCAGAAAGTGTTCATGTTGCTTAGTTACAGAAATGATAAACATCAGAAACTTGCTCTGTTTGTTGCAGTTCAGTGGGGCATTAAAGCACTACCAGAGGGTATTAGCATGGCATCATATATTATATACTTCCATGTTTACCTTGAGGCATGTATTGTTCAATCCCAGCTTTTCTTGAGTGTACCTTTTGACCAAATAGGGTGTATTTTATTTTTGGATATGAAAGGCCAATATGCTCTGTACTCTGTTTTCCAATAGAAAGTTGGATTATCATATTCCTTTTATCACAGTGACTGACATCTTCCTGAAATAAAAAACGGGAGGGGAAGACACCCTATAGGAAATGTGTGTGCGAATATGACTCAGTTTAGACCCAGCTCCACTTGACCTGATGTTGATAATCCAGACTTCAGTCTTCATGCAGATTTCTGCCCTATGAGGAAATGGTGTATCCATTTTACAGAGAAGTCAGGAGAAGTCATGTTCTTTGTGAGACATTCAGATGCAGGTTAAACCCAAGCTCCTGGATTACTGATCCTGGCTTCTAATAGCAAGAATTATTGTAATGATCCTTTTCTTTCTACTTTATAGGATAAAGCAGTCTGTGGAGACTATGTCTGATTTTAACATATACTTGCTATATCTAAAGCTATAAGCAGTAGAACAAAAGTATATGATCATTCTATACGACCAATATGTTAGCACTGAAAAAGTCTGTTTCATATTTTTCAAAAGCCACTCCCTGAGAGAGGGCAGGCCCAATATAGCCATTTTACATTTCCAATCATTAAATACTCTTTTTTTCTCCTATTGGGATAACTTAGGCAATGGTCAGTGCTCCTATGGACTTAGACAATCAATAGCATTTTTGTGGCTTCCTTTTTTCTTCTGTCACCATGGAAGTGCCAATTCCAGTTTCAGTAGAGTGCATGAAGAGTTTGCTCTCTTTCCACTCCATGATTTTGGATGCTTGGATAGGACAGGAAGAAGAGATGGGAGAATGTGAAACTCCCAGATATATATTCAATGGAATTCGTGGCACTGTAGTTGATTTTTTTTTTCCCCCTAGCTCTATTTAGTCAAGCTTTTTTGGGGGGGGCCTGAATCTTGCAGAGCAATTTCCCAGACCATATTAATTAATCTAAAATAGCACAAAAAGATACATGTGCCATTGTTTTCTCCAGGTGTGTATGTTTCTGCACCCTAGAACCCTGTCCTGTACTGAGGTTACCTCCCACCCACTCAGACTCTACAGACACTTGGGTTTTGCTTTAGTGCTTAAAACAAACCCCTTTCTAAATGCCCCGTATCGCCACCACCACACACCCCCCAGGAAAACTAAAACCATTTAATTTGAGGATGAATAAATTATTTCCTCAGAGCTTTCATTGTACCTGCTAATCTCTTCTCTGTGTTTAGAAAACAAAGCCGATTTATGAAGTTGAGTAATCCTAGAGGCTTGAATAGCTGTTGGCGTTCATATTGTGTGCTTTTGTGTTGTGTTCAGAAATATACCCCATCGCAAACATTTGATCGGGGGCTCCTTAAGTTTTGTGTAAATAGTCTGTAGTTTGTGTTCTTTGATATAGTCTTTTTGGAGCTTGGAGATGAATTGAGACATATTAGCAAAATGACAAGTGCCCCCTGAGAAGCTGACATTCGTAGATTAGTTCAAAGCCATTCATCAAACACCAAAAAATCCCGTGGTCAGTTTTGCACTTGGATTTCTGGGGAAATGTGATAGTGTACACACTCAATGAGGATGGAAATTCTAGTGGCTGATAAAATTGCCTCAGGCTTCACTTAATGTCTTATTGCTACAGTTTCTGACATCAGTAAGTTCTCCCGCTGACTTTACCGTGTGGCATCAAATTGTAGGTTAGCAGCACCTACCTCAGCCATTTTGGACAATGCCAGTCTCCATTTGAAAGAATTAATTGAAGTTGTTTGAAGTAGATGATCCAGGTTTCATGAAAATACTGCTTTATGGTAACTTAAGGATTTTCAAGATCCTTTTTTTAACAGATTTAGAGGCTGGATTCATCCATTCATTCAAATTGCATTTAGAAAAGTGTTTTTTCCTCACCTCCCTATTAAACAAATAGATGAACTCTTCAGAGCAAGATCATATAATGTACGTGCTCTGAACTCCTGGTTTCTCTTTGATTTTTCAAGGAAACCTAGATACTGCAAATTAGGCAATGTGATTAGCTCCTTAAGGCTCATACTTTGTTTTGATAATATAAAGTAATTTGAAAGAAATGCTTCATAGTAATTTAAATGCTTTTAATCACAGCAATTGAAAGGCTATTGCTATCAGGGTCAGTATTCTGAAATATGTAAGAGTAATGCCATTTCTTCACTCATAGTGCTAGATATACAACATACAGAAAGAAATCTTTACTTCGGAAAGGGTGGCACTTTGGTGTTGAAATCTGGATTCTTTCACATCTTTCTTGGGTTTAAATTTCGTGGGATAGGGTTAGGAGAAAGAACTAGTAGGGTTTTGTTGATACTAATGTATATTGACTTTTTAATTTGATATTTGAACATATTGTGTGTTTAGGATACATCTCTAATACGAACAGTAAATTCCTTGCCTTCTCCTTCCCATTTCCTCAAAGTTATCCATACATTTATACATGAATTATTATATTTATATTTTCTCTTGCTGCTCTACCACATCTTTTGCTGTTGAAGGCACCTGCCATGGCAACTGGCAGGATCTGTAATGAATTCTTAATACATTTCTAGAGTTCCCTGCGTACCAGGCTGGCTTGCAATAAATTGTGTGCATGATATATCTTTGGGAAGCATGAATGAATTTTGCTCGTGTTCCAGGATGACCACAGACCATTTTATAGAGTGTGCTTCATATGTTAAAATTGCTTTCTTTTAGCTGGACTTATTTGTTAAGACTCAGCACTGTGATGCTATAAGTGGCCCAGCATGTGGTTGGCCTTAGATAGTAGCAAAGGGAGCTCATATCTTGATTGTAAAATGATATGTAGGTTTGCCCTTTTCCTCCCGGAAAACAAATTTATTCCTTGCTTTGGATAGCTCTGTTGCAAATTACATGGGGAATTGCCTACAGCTCCTTTTTTCTTGGCAGCTTAGGTGACCTTTTGCAGTTTCCAAGACTGAGGTAATTAGATATTTTAAAGACTGAGGTCTTGAACCTTTCTTCATATTAAGAGGAATGAATACAATCAATGGCAGGCAAATTCAAGGTGCTCTTAATAGCAGGATATAATTCCCCAAGGGCTGGTGATTTCATACCTACAGGAAAATTATATTGTTGCTCAGGTATGAGAGTGAGTGAGAGGACAACCTATTACTGGGGATGGACTAATAAATGCACTAGGAAAGCGTGGAGCACGGCAAGGACACTGCCTGGTGGGGTGTGGGGGAGTAAAGGTGAATGTGACTCAAATAGTTCTCCCTTGCAAATTACCTTCACTTGACTAATTGTGGATCCATGTCTCTGAGGGAGAATGTGTCAAGTTAACATTAAAGAACACTATGTAAGGTATTTCAGATGGAAATAGCAGTGGATAATATAAGCCCCCTTGAAAGCATGTTTGTCCTTATGTACCCAGAAGGAAAAAAAAATTTAAAAGCAGAATCTTTGGAAAATAATTTAAAAATTTACAAATTGAATTTATGAGTACCCTAGAGGCTATAGATCCTGAGGCAAGTACCTCCATGAGTTATAAAGCAGATATCAGTCTCAGAATTATTCCTCAGTGTTCAGTTCTTTTCCTGGAATTTAATGACTACTTTTTGTGAACATACTGGTTTTCTTGGTTTTGTTGTGCTTCACTTATGGCTGAATATAACTTTCATGGTCAATGGAGAGGGGTGGGAATCTTAGTATAACACCAGAAAGTGGGCTTCCAAATGCCAGCCACATTCAGTTAATAATTTAATGTTCCTTTCAATTATGGTTTTCAGTTACATTTCATATATTTGTGTTTTAATACTAATTATCCATGATAATTCACTTTGGAATTTTCAATTTTATAATATTAAAAGAATATTAACATCTTAAAAATTAGAACGTAAACACTCTAAAACACTAGAAGTAGACTGAATTCTGTTTCCATGAATGAATGTAATAAGATGCAATCATTCACATCTAGTAACTACAAAGTTTTGATCGTGTCACATGTAATAAGAAATTGATATGCAACATTTAGGGATTCCAAGAATGTTTTAATATTGGTGACATAAAATTCCCCAAATTTGTCTTTCTAAAGTACTCTTGCCCTCAGATATTATATGTTAAGCTGCTTTAAGAGCCAGTGAGGAGTGACTGAGAAAATATTGCCAGTTTTCCTGTTGGCACTCTGTCCATCAGGTCCTTGAACCATATTGTTTGAATTAAGAAATGACTTCAAAACCCACAGAGTGGTTTTAGACATCAAAGAAAGCTTTTTCTAACATATCTGTTAACTACTAATTTTATTACGCAATCAACAAGCGTTCAGTAATATCAGACAATTTAAATTTGTCCATAAACAAGAAATTGTATATCCATTTGTATTGTCCTGCTATCTACCTTTGTTCAGTAGTCAATTAAAGAGTATTTTCTTCTTGTTGCTGTAATTACTTTCTTTGTCAACAGCGTGATTTAATTCTAATGAGAGCCCATTTGTTCTTTTATTTTTTGCCGTATCCTCTCGTCTCTCTTTAATGCTTTTCAGTCTGTGCTAGAAAGGTTGTCCCCTGTCATTCCTTCAAATGAGGTGGAAGTTATCCAAAATCCCTCTTGCTGTAGAAAGTGGCCAATATTTCGTGAGACCAGGTATCTCTAAGTAATTCTTGCCAGGCTACTGGCTTCTTGCTGCATTCTTCTGCCTTTTGGCTTTCTTCACTTTAAATACAGAAAGTCACCCAATGGGAGATCGCTTGTTTGTGCTTATTCTCCAGTAATCTTCTAAATTCCTTTGCTTAATCTGCTCTCTCTGAGGTGTTAGAGGCATTTGATAAATGTGAATGTGGATCCTTATTCTCTGAGACTGCAAGTTAGTGCAATTCCAGTCACTTCTGATGTCATCACTTAAAGAAGGTAACACTTGTTATCTGTGTTATCTCTCTGTGGCAGAGTATCATTTCTGCTCTCAGGAATCCACGGTGAGGTTTATTTGTTGTCTTTGGGAGACAAAATTGCAGTGGGAACTGAACCCTAAAATAAAATGGAGAAATGAGCTTTCAGGACACATTTTTAATGTAATAGAATAATTCCGCCGTGGCTTATGATGAAATTTCCTGGGTGGATAATGATAGAATTTTAAAGAACACAGTTCTTAAAAAAATTGTTGATCTATCAGTCATCTTTTTAGTGTACTGTTATCTTTAAACATTGTTCTTTCTAATAGCAACTATGACTTGTGGGGTATGCACTCTTAGGCTGGTGGTTTGATTTCTAGCATAGCACAGTTCTGCAGCGCGTCCCGTCTCTTCCAGTGACTGTGTGTCAGTTCAGTTTGCAGAGTGGGTTACATCTGTGTTCAAACTGGGCTTCAGAGGAAGTTAATCCAGAAGCTCTAGCTTAAGTATTCATTAAGTGCTTCCTAAACTTTAATAGGCTTATAAGGTCTAAACCACTGGTGGGGTCCTTGGACAGCTTCAGACCACATGATATGGTTGGAACACTGGATCAGGGGCCAGACAATGATGTGGTCCTGAACGGTGTAGCATCTGTAGCCTGAGCACAAAGAACTTTGAGCTACTGAGCTGTTGCTTTCTAATGTGGGCTTAACCTGAGAAGTAGAAGGTTTTAGTTTCTGTCACCATGCATTCATATTCAGCCATTCAGTAATATTTTAGCTTGACTGCATCGTTTATGGAATAATTAAAAATATTGAGAAAATACTTGTGCACACCTTTGCTCTTGGAGAGCTTCATTTCAGCAGCCCTTGTATCCTGGACAATACAGAACTACCAGCAATTTCAGAATCTACTAATAAAGACTAGAATCCTTGGAAATGGTTATATGATGACAGGCTTCTCTGAGCAGAGTAAATGTCTGATCTGAAGCAAGAATATTTACTATGGAGGTCAATTGGCTTTAAAACTCATATTTTATCAGAAAAGTCTTCAGTCAGGGAAAATTCATAAGTGGTTTTATTTATTGTCCAATTGAATGGGCTCAGAGATTGTCCTGGTTTTGCCTGTTTTGATCTGTATAATACTAGTTTCCCTGTTTTATAGCTTCATGAATACCATGGATGCTGCTATTCCTCGGCCGCAAGGACAAACTGAAATGATGTTAAATTATAAAGTATCTGACCTTGGTACATTTTCTGTACATGAACAGAAGAGTTAAGACAGTGATGAAGGGTTTAGAGGAAGAAGAAATCTAACATTTCTCTAACAAAGCAGAATGGCTGTGCAAAGAGGGCTTTTAAGCAATCAAGGCCACACCAGCTAATTTGTGACTGATAATACAAATTATGTGCAGATTCTTTCAGATTGTTTAAATTAACTCCAGGGATATTTTTAGAGCAACTTTGTTTGGTTTAATGAAAAATATTATTAAATCATTAGTCAATGAAAATAGTTATTTAATTTTGTGTGTATGTAAATTATCATATTCATATATCACCATTAGTATCACTTAAATAATATGCCTATTCAGGATTATATCTGTTTGGTTAACCTGGTCAAGTTCCTCTTAGTAACTTCTCTGCTTTGCTTGCAGGTTGTATATAAAAATAACGATGTCAGATTGGAGTTGTCTCGACTTGCCAAGCAAGGAGATCCTAAAATGAAGATTCATGGGGTTGTAGCATTTAAATGTGAGAATGTTGCAACCTTAGATCCAATCACATTTGAAACACCAGAGTCTTTCATCTCTTTGCCAAAGTGGAATGCCAAGAAAACAGGCTCAATATCATTTGACTTTCGTACAACTGAGCCAAATGGCCTGATTCTTTTCAGTCATGGAAAACCAAGGCACCAAAAAGATGCCAAACACCCCCAGATGGTGAAGGTTGACTTTTTTGCCATTGAGATGCTTGATGGCCACCTCTACCTGCTGTTAGACATGGGATCAGGTACTATAAAAATAAAAGCCTTGCAGAAGAAGGTGAATGATGGTGAATGGTACCATGTGGATTTTCAACGTGATGGACGTTCAGGTAAGATTATTTTTTTAATATTCAGTATGGTTTTATGTGTTTTATCCAAGGGAATACT
>JAOXNG010000021.1:9795130-9810351 GCA_028566535.1 Scolopax minor
TGTGAACACATTACGTACACCATATACTGCACCAGGGGAAAGTGAAATCCTTGACTTGGATGATGACTTGTATCTTGGAGGCTTACCAGAAAACAAAGCAGGCCTCGTCTTCCCAACAGAGGTGTGGACAGCACTTCTCAATTATGGATACGTCGGCTGCATTAGAGATTTATTTATTGATGGTCAAAGCAAAGATATTCGACAGATGGCTGAAATTCAAAGTACAGCTGGAGTAAAACCCTCGTGCTCAAGAGAAACTGCAAAACCTTGCCTTAGCAACCCCTGTAAAAACAATGGTGTATGCAGGGATGGGTGGAACAGATACGTTTGTGATTGCTCTGGTACAGGGTACCTTGGCAAATCGTGCGAAAGAGGTAGGTTCCATCAGATGGCTGCATTTCTACTTTATAGAATCCTGCACAATGATTAAAAATGGTAAAACACTATTAATTCATCTGAGGCAGAAATGGTGTCTTTGATTTTGCTTGATGCGAGATGGAGCCCTGCTCTAGACTGAAAGAAGTAACTGTAGAGGAAAGATCTTAGGGGATTTTCTGTGATGCATAAATAATTACTGGTTGATTATGACAGAGAGACAGTACTGCTAAATGTCTCTCAGAAAATGTTTCCTTTTCTGTCTCCTCATACATTGCAGAGTTCTGGAAAGCTTTCTGAAAGTAATTTCAATTACTTTTGCATTACTAAACGGTCACATTTCAATTCAAACTTAGGTCTTCTTTTCTGCCTCTTTATGTCAATATTACTGTGTTATCAAATTAAATTAATTAATTAAACTTTTGAATTTCACAGTATCACTTAAATCCACCACCAGAACTTTAGCTATGAGTCAAAGGAAAAGAATCAGTGTAGGAACCTATACTTCTTACTTAACTTTTTTTTAAAGATCCTAGTGTCCAAGGAAACAGTTTCTACTTCTCTTAATTCACTGCGTATCCCTCTTACCTACAAAAGGTAAGTGTAAAGTTGACAAACCCCATTTATTTAATGGAACATGTGGATAGTGGCAAGGATGATAGAAGTTGACAGTTTTATTCATTTTTGTAGTTAGAAAGATGAAAAAAAAGTGTATTATTTTAAAAATAAAAATCTGATGAACATTTGTTTGTAAATAGACATGTATGTTTATGTAGACTTAATACCATCCTATTATTAGCATTTGCAAGTACATTCTCATCATCTTCTGATTTTTGTGTCTTAACTTTTTGAATATATATGCCTTTGGCTCATGGCCAGTTATTCTGAGATCTCCAGATTGTTCTCTTCCTGGTGGAGTGAAGCTGGCAGAGGGCATACCTGAGCTGTCTGATGCATTACAGAAGCCTTCAGTTAGGCATGTCTGGTGTACCACCCTGTGGCAAAATTCTGCTATTACATATGGCACAAGTGAAAATAGGATTTGCATTTTTTCAGCTTGAGAGCTAGGATACATAACTGTTGGAAACAAAAACATGCAAATATGCAAGGAACTTAAAAGCGGGCTTCACCATGGCAATTTCTTGTAAATATATTTGACAGGTGGTAATATTGTATACAGAAACCTTTGTCTTTTTTAGTACCCATATTTTATTGCTGACCAATTGTCTTCCAATATAGGGCCTGATTTTTGCGTGTGCATTCCCCTAGTGGGAACGGTGGGGCCATGGTGTGTCTACAATGGTATTTATTTGGTTCTTGTCCAAAAGCAGTATGTGTGGCCGTTCAGAGAGTATGGGATCTTTCCTACTCTGGGCTTTCCCTCTCCAGGGGAAACTGCACTGAAAGAAGATCTCTTTCCAGTAATATTCATATCCCAAATGGCCATGCATTAATAAGATTATAGCTTTTGGGATTCTGAAAGCATCCTACACGCAAAATTATTATAACTACTACCCGTGTGCAGTAACTGATGAACTTTTGTATTTGGTAATACAAGCAACACAATTACAATTGTTCAACCTAATTTAAATAAAATAAGACCATGTTCATTTCAACAAACAATACAGTTTCACAAAGAGAAGAAAGCATTAGAATAAAATATTGGGGATTAAACAACTGGAATACTTAACTTCATGTTGAGTGATGACGGTATCTTCAGTAAACAAAAGCATGTAGTGACTTTTTAGTACTGTCATTTATTTTTCGTGCTGTTTTCCCTAAAATAGGAGCGCTAATGTCCATATTGTGGATGGACCATGTACAATGCCATATCTGCAATTAATTTAGGCAGTTTATCAGTGCACAAAAAAAAATTGAACACAACTCAGTTCTCTTTTAATTTGAGTATACTTAATATTTTTGTATAACCATGTGCTTTTTTAGCCTGTTGCAAATTATTCTTTATTTTCTTCTTGATTTTCAGTAAGGTTAAACATCAGTATAATCTGTAGATTGGCTTTAGTAGATTATGGGAAGTACAGCAGATGGATGGACAGATGTCATGGCAATATAATTTGGCTTTCTGTCTTACTTTGATTGTGATTCACAGTACGTGACGTGACTGCCTCTCAGCAAAGCCTTTTGCAGGTGTATACTTTTGCCTGGGTGTTTAGGAGCAATGCACAAGAGTAAATTCATCAAGCAAAATGTAGGCATGCAAAGAAAGCTTTATCAAAGTGACATTTCTAAGGAGAGAACATATTTAAATTAGAAAGTGTGTGTAGATGTCTACATTGCGCATGCACCCACCTGCATACGCATCTATACATTAAGTAATATCACTTTCATTCCTTGCATTATCTCTGGATGCTTTAAAATGTAAAGAGAAATAATATGGGAGATGTGATGATAGATGGTATGAAGAATGGTATTGTTCAAAATAATTTAACTCAGAGATAGAATTCTATAATAAGTAATTGTTCCTATGTGTTACAGTTCTAGCACCTCTACAGTGTGGCTTAGGACTTCAGACCTGAGAGGATACCAGTGTAGAAATTGGGAGAAATCATTTTGCCTTCTATTCACATAGTATCTAGTAACTAATTGCATATTAAGAGTTGGTTCCCCATGATTCACCAAGGCTGTAGCTTTGGGCCCACATGGGCTGAAGCAGCTGCCATAGCAAACACCCAGACAGCGCTTCACTGTGAAGAGAATGGGAGCCAAAACTTTGAATTTGACTCGTCGACATACCTGAACACTCACACACTTCATAGGAGTCAAATAATATTTGTGATCTGGGAGACAGCAGACACAGAGGGTGATTTCATGTTTTGAAAATGGCTCTGTAGGCTGCAGCCCAGTCCTTGTATTATAGCAGATACTTTGAAACTGAAGAAGCAAGAAAAAATTAATAATTCCGACTTCAGAGGCACCACAAGAGGTCCAGAGGAAACAGTTTTATTTATTAAAATGCAAGCAGTAAGCATCCATGCTTGCCAAGCACTGTGTTGTTAAAAACAAAACAAACATGACTACAAAATTTATGAGGAAAACCACTGAAATTCAAATGCCTAGCCCAGATTTCTTTCACTTTGATTTAAATAAACTGTGGATTGAAGAACAGCATCTGTTTGGAAAATTGTTTCTCCTCATAAATATCTGAGCATTTTTGAGGGTAGAAACAGATGGAGGGACATTCCCTGAAGAGTAGGTGCTTCAGTATCTTCAGCAATTTAAGTAATCTCAGTGAAATGAAGGTCCTGAATCTCCTCTTGTACTGGTACTAGTTTGTGCATCCTTGTGATAGGCACAGAACCAAGTAAGGTTGTGTGTATATATATATATATATATGTATATAAGAAGGAAGAGTTATCCAGCCTTGTAGATTCTAATCAGAAACAAATTGAAGGAAAAAATGGAGAGGTGAAACCGAACTCCTTTAGTGTGTTTTTGGTTTATTTGGGTGTTGTTGGTTGGTCTTTAGCACAGAAGCAGTAAAGCGTTTTTAGAAATATATTGAAGAATCAATGTGTAAAATAATTTTAATCAATCTCTGATTGATTTATTTCTTGTTAATTAGTCTACTGCATGCACTTATTTGCTGCTACAAAAAAATAATCAGTAATGCTTTAGAATGTTTTCTGCTATTTTTCTTTTCAATGCTACACTTGAACACTGAAGTGATAGTAAAATTATTCTTCCCTGCTGTGGAGACTCTGATTCTTTTAATGAATAGCACATCCTGAGCTAAACTTATGGTCTATTATCATTTAGTATAATAATTAGAGGAAGCTGAACAAGAGAAAAAAGACATTCTGCCAACACTTAGGTGAGAATAGTTAGCAGTGTAGATCTCAAAGAAAGGTGAGGCATCCCTTTGGAATCAGTCAGTCTAAAGCAAAAAAAAATCAAAAGTTAGGGGCAAAAATCAATGCGTAGTTTTAGGAAAAATGTTGTTTTGATGTTTGCATAACTGGTGTAACCCCCAATTTCTCTCCTCTTTCACCATCTTAGTGACCAGGCATTTCAAGTGTACAATCCGTTCTGGACAACTGAAGTAACTAAAGGATGGAAACAATTCCATTAAACAACTGAAATGATCTGTAGGTCTAAGAAAGTAAAAATAAACCAAGCCCTTCTTATTTCATCTTGAAAGCTCTTTTTTCCTGCTGCCAGAAAAACAGATTTCTCTTTCACTGTATGCCACCAAGCGTAATGGTGGGGTAATAAGGCATTGCCATGAAGAATTACAAGGGAAGAGGGAAGTCCTTGTTCTGTCAAAGGTATATATATACATGCACTGCTAGATGCCTCCTCTCTAGCCAAGACCAACAGAACCTGGAAATGTGCACAGCTGAGGGCAACACTGAGGCAAGTGGAAGAGATGATTCATGTAGTAAAATCCAGCTTGCCATCTTTAGAGAGGAACACAATATTCACAAAACAGCATTCAACCATCTTAATGGAGCAATCATTTCATAATGGTTTAATAACAAAAGGTTTTCCTGACAACGCTTGTACAGCAGACTCATTTCAAGTGATAAACTGAACATAGGTTTTTTTTTTTATTTTAGGAATATGTAGTGTTTCTGATCTTCAGTTACAGCTCTCAGGGCATTACTAACTCTTCCTGTGTGTTTTCCTTTCTGCAATACTGTTGCAGAAAGCCTGTGACTTGGAGCTGCCCATACTGAAAGGAGATAATTGACATGAGTGGGTTTTCCTCATTGCCCCCAGAGCTTTGAAGTCATTTGCTTTTCTGTTCAGTCTCCTCGGTCTGTTCTTGGAACATCTGTTTCCAAAATAACTGGCACAGTATGGTTTAGGAGGATTGAGTATCTAATCATATGAGGTCTGTTCACCATGATGTTAAATACTCACAGGTCATCTATGATTAAATTAAGATGGTTCCTTCTCTCCATTTTCTGTAATTTTCTACCAGACAGAGTAATTATAGGAAAGCCAGCAAACAGTACCAGTGTTGACTCTGACCTTTTTCTTTTACATTAATTATTGTAAGATAATTTATTAGCAACAGACTTTTAGTATTGTTGAACGCTGTTCATCCTATACCATCTGATTTTTCTCAGTTTATAAAAACCCTAAATAGCATCAATGTGTCTTTTTTAAAAGACAATATAGAACATCCCTTTCATTTTCTCTAACATTAGCATGTAACTTAAGCTTTTATACTGGACTTGTTTTATTACCTAAATCGTGTTTACCTTGATAAAGATCTTGGGGAACTTTTCATGCACAGACTACACAGCTGTATGTAGGAATGAACTGTAAGCCCCTGCTCCATGCCCCTCCCCATAAAAAAAAGAAAGGAAAACAAAAATCCCAACTCCTTAAAATGACCCAACAAACCAAACCAAATCAATCAATCAAAAACCCCAAATTACCTCCAAATCATCTCTTTAACTTAAAATCTCTTACCAGGCTTGCAAGAGTTAAGTATTCAATCTCCTTCACAGAAAAAATTTAAAGTTTAGAACATGCAGAAAACCTTATCTGCATGGTTAGAAATCATCAATATAAATTTAAATGTATTCATTTAATCTGTTATAACTAATAATTTGCCCACTAGTATTAGTACTCTTTTTTTTTTTTTTCCCAACAACAAACTTCAACTTTTCTTCCAAGTTTTATTGGGGAACTATTAATGAACATCCCATCTATCATTTTTGCCTCCAATATGCTCACAGAGTTTTGGTGGAACATTTTGTCCCTCTCTGGGCTGTGTAGGCTGAAAGTCTTGAAGATCATATCTGTCTTTAACAGTACACAAGATATTCAGTGGAGATGGTTTTGACAAACTGTCATGAGTATTGATGTTTAGATAGAAATTCTAACACTGTTATAGCGATGATTAAACATAATATCGGTAGTATCAGTCCTTGAAAATGTTACTGTATGTGGGACCAGAATGTTCCTCTGCTTGTAGATAAGTATCTCCATTAAACTACATGAAATTGAAGCACAAAGAAGCTTCCCTTAGGTGTTCTCTGATGTCTTCTCCTGCTCGTGGCTCATTTGGCCTGTTATTGGGCAAGTAACATATATATTTTTCAATGAGCTGAGGTGCCCTCAGAATTGTGTCTTTTCCAAGAAATATTCTGTAGCATGCTGTTTAGACCTTGTCATCTAACACTTTGATAATTTCGAAAAGTGTTTTTGAGTAGATTAAAAATGAAAGAGATATGGAAGAAGTTAGAAGGTTGCTGATTAATTAGTGGCAGGTAAACAATCAGATGTGCGCAAAACAGGGCACATTTAGGTAGTAAGTTTTATGTAGTGGTTTTACTTATGTTGTATGGTTATTTTGGTATGTTACTGCAGACCCTACTGAAATTCCTGGTGGTCTGCCCACTCGCTATTGGCTTGGGGTAAAGGAGGTTGCTCATTCACTGCTTCTTCCACCACGGTGTGTCCATGGGTCTAAGAGGAATGTCCAAAGACTGCAGGGGTTTAACTGGCCACAGTGCTCAATTGTCCTGCAAGAAATGACTTCCTAATACATTCCAGAAACAGATATGTCCTTTGCTTTCTAGGAACTGCTGTGCCTCCCCGTGAGCAGAAATGCAGTCTTTCTGCTACCTTTCCTCTTACCAGCCTGGAGGCTGGGAAAAGAAGGCTCCTGGCTGGTTGCTCTGGGGGCTAACAGACTGTGACTGCTCTGTGCCAGAGCCGCTCACCGGGAGGGCTTCCTGTAATGTCTGAAAGTGACAGTTATTTGCTTGTCTCAGGGGTTTTAAGATCTTACCCTCAATATGCCAAGTCCAGTCTCGATCCTCTTGTTGAGGCTGTCGCAATGTTTGAACGGGCGATTTTGATTCTGTGGTACCATGGTCATTGTTGTCATGAAGCAATCTGGGCTCCATCAGACCATGCTGGGGATATTTACCCATTTCGGGCAGCTGTTTAATGATAATTGTAATTGTGGTAGCAGATGGAGAATCCTAAGGTATATTATCTAGGTGGACGACAGTCAGACATGACTTTTTAATAGGCTGTAAGGTTTATCTAATAGCTTTTCATTGGCTTTGACCTGTTTTGAGTAGTACAGGACTAGTCTTGGAAGCATTTCTTCCTGTGTGATTTTATCCATCATACATGAATGGCTGGTTCATTAAAAGAGCAATTGAGTTTCTTTAAAGGGCATCAAAATTTGCTGCTTAAATAAAAAAAACAACTGGGAAAAAAAAAAGCCAAATCCAACTTTGCTTATGTTTCATAGTAATGATTGTGATATGGAATTTGGTGTCACACTGAATATCCATTTCTTGTCTTCTCTTTGAGCAGTTTCAGCAAATGCAGTATAATTCTTTAATAACTGATTTTCTCCTTTATGTTTTCAGAGGCAACAATTTTAAGCTATGATGGAAGTATGTTTATGAAAATACAACTCCCAGTGGTGATGCATACGGAGGCTGAAGATGTTTCTTTGCGGTTCAGGTCTCAGCGCGCTTATGGCATTTTAATGGCAACTACTTCTAGGGAATCTGCAGATACCCTTCGGTTAGAGTTGGATGCAGGACGAGTTAAACTAACGGTCAACCTAGGTAACAAATTCTTCCTCCAAGAAATTAACATTTTCTTTGCATTTTTTGTTTTGCTTGCAAACATTTATGAAACAGCCCGTTTTAACATTAAAAGTAAACTGAAATGATATATAAGCACATGTCAATGCAACATCTGCATATGTACATACACATATATGCCCACACAAATACATGCCCATTATTATATTTTATTTTGTTTTCTTTTGCATTTTTGTATTCTTTATATAGTCTTAACATAATCCATCACAATATTTTTGTACTATCGTGTATTCTAAAAAGAGAAGACTACTTCATCAGTGGTATTTTGGGGCTAAGTTATTATTCTTCGTTGTGGAAGATTGGTCTTCATCCACAATTTCTTCACAGTAGCAATTCCACAATTGAAATGTGCCAGCAGAAACCACGTGTATGTAGGTCAGTTCAATTTTGCCTCTACCAATTAATGTACAACAGGCAAACATAGCAAAGAATTTCTCATTTTAACACGAAAACACTATAATTAAATAGTCCCACTGATGGATTTCTTGGTCTCCTTTTTTTAGGTGTCAAATCTGTAGTAAATCCATCTCCTCTTCTTTAAACAATTCTGTAGTGGTATTTTTGTAGTATCGAACGATAACACAACCCTTCAATGCCCAAAGACTGCGGCCCTCAGCAAACAGCCGTGTGAACACAGAACGCACAAGCCCTTTTACAGAAAAAAAAAAAAAATCTAAAGAAAAAAAATAATGATTTCCTGGTTTGAAATATGATGGACAAAATGTTAGGTTATGGTTTTCTCTAGTTTAAAAAAAAAAAAAAAAAGTAGTAAATAAATTAAAGCACTTGTGCTATGCTTATGAATAAATCCAAGTCAGGACCTGAAAGAGAGCAGAAGATGCACATTCAGTGCAGTCATTCCCATTCAGTGGAATGCTATTTTTTCAGGGGAATTAAGTACTTAATTGTTTCAATCGCACCTGAAATGATTTCCAGAAAGTAGGGGGGAAGGAAAAAAAGAAAATAATCATCGAACCCTCTACTTCGTAGAAGTGTTGCTCACTAAAACCTGTCCAGAGTTTGGAAGGAAGGAGGAGAAGCAAAGTTTTTCCCTGTCTCCTCTCCTCTACGCAGGGCATCCCCTCTGGCCTGGAGCTGGGGCTGCCCCGGCTGCCCCCGGTGCTGAGCAGGGCCCAGAGCCCCCCCCTCGCCCCAGCACTTTCTGTAAAAGGGGATGTGCTGGTGCTGCTGGTCCTTGGCTGTTTGCAACCACTTTTCTGATGCGGTTGACGACACATGACAAACTCAGCTATATGGAAACAAAATCTAGGTTTGATAGTATATATGTTCCTCAAAGGTATAAACCAGGAGTAGCTGTAGGCACCAAGTAGCATGGCGTAGATTTTGGGGGGCGTTCTGTTTGTTTGGGGTTTATGTTTGTCTGGGTTTTTTTGGTGGGTTTTTGTTTGTTCTGTTTTGGTTTTTTAACAGTAAAAAATGCTAAATGCAGATAACCCAGCAGAGGATGCTGCTACAGACCAGGTCATTCTTTTTTTATACAAAACATCACCCTCTGTCAGTTTTTACCTACTTCTGTAGTTCAAGAAAGTAAATAAACCCATGCCCTAGCAATATAGTTTCTTCTTCCAACACCCCTGCTTTTTTTTCTTTTTCTTTTTCCTTTGTTTTTTTTTTTTTTTAAGTCAGGCAAGGAAATGATCAGAAAATAGACAGGGTTCCCTAATTATCAATGTTTATAATTGTGTTGATCTTCTATATATTAATGTAGCTTTAAAATTTTTAAATGTAATCATCGTTCATTTCTTAAGTCTGTACATTAGGAAAATATAAACCCGCAAACCCCTATTTGTAGGCCCAGGGAATGAGCGTTTGTGTTTTACTACGTAGTTTTTGAAGATCAGCCTTTGAGGTATACTATACACAAGTTGTCCAAGATGTCTGATTGGGGCCTGGCTTGCTCTATGACCCATTGTGACGGAGCACTTTCTAATTGCATTGAGAGAAATTACCTGTTCTTTCACAGATGGGGAGAAAGTTGCAGCCTGCCTCAGTTAAGCATCTTTGACGTTTAATCCGGATTTTTTTTCGCTTAGATTTGTCACCATGTAGCTTTGTTTGAAATTGGCCATTTTTACCCTATTTGTCGTTTCTATTTATAAAGATTTATCGCAGTATATCTGGGTTATAACACTGTGTAAAGACTGATGATATCGAGTGGCCATATTTGCATGTGTCTGTCCCCGGAAGGGTGGACTGTGATTTTATTGGATGTCTGCAGCTGTTACCTTGAAGGATAAATTTTCATTTTTCATCTATTCTTCCCCATCTAGACTGTATCAGGATTAACTGTAATTCCAGTAAGTGCCTATTCAAACTTTTTAAAATGTTATTCCACCATTATAAAATATGCAAACTAGATGAAAAAGATTGTGGACAGCTTGCAAGCGCTTGCTAATTTTTTAAAGAAATGTGATGATAATTATCGTTGTGTAAAAAGTCATCATATACTCTAGGGTGTATTTTTTGTCCTTCCCATTTTAAATAGAATATTAAAAAAGAACATGCTCTACAGGTTGTACGCATGCTTTTAGGAAATGGTACCCGTAGTACTGGGTTATTTTATAGTTACAGTAGCCCTAGAATTTTTGAGCCAGCATTTCTGATAAGCTGTCACATATTTTCTCCTGCAACCTCCTTCTAGTATTCTTGACATTTTACCTCCAACCTGCGGTGAGACTGTTGGAACCTAATTGTCCTTACTACAGAATTTCTGTTTTATAATCCTCCTAGACAATTAACTGTATTTACTGGCTGCTTATAACACAATTGGTTTTGCTAAATCTTTGTTTTATGGAAATGTTACAATAAGGAAATTATGTCTGAGAATAACAGTATTTCTATGATGATTTTTTACACTCTAATCATGTAAGAAACCTTAAATTGAACAATTTTTCTCTGTGATATGCATGTTTATGAAACAGAGGGAAACATTTGCCAGATGAATGGACTAAATTTTAACTTCTCTGATATTATTTGGATTAAGAGGCTATATTCTGAAAGGAGAAAAAAGGACTGTGATTTTATTTTGAGTCTATGGAATTCCTGAATGGTGTCAACAAAATTATTGATAGTAAGTATGGTAGATTTGAGTTTTGGGGTTGGTTTGGTTTTGGTTTTTTTCTTTTTCCTTCCTCACAGGTTTTTCAGGCCATAGGACTGGCTTTATGCAAAGAGAAAGAGAAACAAAGCTAAACAAATGACATGGGTAGAATTTGTACTTGTTAGTAGTTTCCCAAAAGACATGAACATAGCATCCCACAATAGTTTTATAGTTCACAAAGAAAAATAGGGAATTGCAGTCATTTATAATATGTCTCCTCCTAATAGATTTTGCAATGAATAACTTAACAAGACAAAAATACAGCATTCATATTAAAAAGCAAAGTTTTCTTGGGGTGAGATTTAAATCTAAACCATACTTAAAACTAGACAGACTTTGCAATGCAGGAAAGGAGATGCTTTCAGGTACCAAGGCATAAAGATAGCTTTCTGATATTTTAAATAAATAAATAAACAAATATTTCAAATATTTCCACTTTTTAAAAATGAACGTTGCCAGTTCTCAAAATGCTTAAGAATATGAAAAATCTCAGAAACGTTTTGTTGGACAGTCACGGGACATTATCTTTTGATCATGACCAATTAGAAAAAGATTTCCAAGTGTAAGACCAGCAGCTTTTTGAGCAGAAATGTAATGAGTTTGCCTGCTGCTGGTAAATTACCTTATTCCTTAGGAAAGGCAATACTGCTTTTTTCCTAAGTTCCTTAATAAATTTAGAAAATCCTTCTGAAAAGGAAATTACTAAAAAATAAATAAATATATCAGTAATAAAGCCACAATAAAATAGGCGTTTTGTTTTTTTAATCTCTCTTGGACAAAATGAGGTGTCATAAAATTAAATTTAAAATGGTTTGTAAGTTCCACTTAAGAGCAAGTTTCAGATCAAAAGAGAGCCTGCAAATACAGAGTAAGTCATAAGCCTCCAATTAGAGGACTGTGAACAGGAGAAATGTATGTGCTGAATTGAGTTGGCAATTGCAGGTTCTCAGAATCATACAAAAGCAGCATAGCCTCTGTACAAAACATCCTTGGTATGAAATACTCATAAATTATTTTTCTTTACAGTTTGTTTAGAGCCTTTTTGTTATTAGAAATGAACTTTCATGATTAGTTTCATCTCCCTTTGGTGCTTGTGTACTGAACAGATTGTTGTGAGCTTTCGGTACGGTAAGTACGATACTTTCTTATCAGCACTCACTGCAGTTTTTCAACAAGCAGATAATGTTTCATGAGCATTTCCCTGTTTTAATTTTTAGAATGTGAAGAATTATTGCTCTAAGCAGTCCTTAAAAGATGCTTGCTTCTTAGAGAATATAATGGATTTTAGTGGAACACACACAATTTGTTTCAAAGCAACAGCATCCAGAACTTAATTTGCTGATCAGTTATATTTCAGTGCCTATCTTTTGGATTCTTGTGAGAGCTTGATGTATATTGATCCTGATTTTCTGTTGATAGAAGTAAATCTAGTTTTCATGTTTGAGAAACGTTTTTCAGCTTTTCTTATTTCTGTTGCTTAGAAATTAGTTATCTTAATATAATTTCACTGCTGGGACTGAAATACTGTTTCTTATAGCTAGGCTAGTAAAGGAGTTAAGGTCAGGATGAAGCTGTCTGGTTTGAATTTGGAGAAACAACTTTAAAAAAGAAAATGTAAACCCAAACATAAACAAAAATTGATGTTTTGCTTGAGAGAAGAGAAGGAAAATATGAGTTGTGGCATCTTATTTCCTACAGAGAATAACAAACCTAGCAAATAAAATACTGCAGTTCCTCCTCCCATTTTCCCTTGAGAGCAGCCTGAAACCTGTGTTCTGCTCCCTGCAGACCAATTAACCAACTGGTGACTGGTCAGAGCTGAGATTTTGGTAGCAATTTGTCCTACAATTTGTCATGCCTTCACCTTGAGCTGATGTTCTGTGTTGCAGAAGAGGTGGCATTTTGTGGTCTTCCTTGTTTGAAATGCACTCTTTTATAAAATTTCAAAATGTTAATCAAATGTCAGGTTGCTGTTGAGCTTGTGCCTTGCTAACAATGTTATGGAGATTGTTCATGCCATTTTTGTGGAACTGAGTGACTAAAGTCCAACTGTTGTTATTTGGTGCTAGGTTGGAAGACTGGTATCTTTATACAACCTTATACCACTATAAATACTCTCTCGTGTCGATCAGAAAATCCTATTGCTGAAATGTTGGGTATTTACATCCCTAAATCACTTTATTCTCTCCTTCAGACTTGCGAGTTTACAAAACAAAATTGTCTGTCAGGCAGTGAAATAAATGGTTGTTTTAAACTGCAGGTACAGGTCAGTGTTGAGGCCGGCAGCAGGAGATAGAGGAAAACTCATGAACAGAAATGGCTGCTGTAGTTTCAGTATTAGTTTTCACAGACTGAGGAATTCTTTTCAAAATCAGACTAAGGTGAACGATGTTGTTTCAAAGAACACAAATGTGCAGCATTTCTTGTCAATAGTTGTTCTGTAAAAAAGAACTGTAAGTTGATTGATGTACAGCTGTTATACATTATATACAAAATTGATAGGCTAATCCTTGCCTAAGGAAAAATGCTAAAAAAATAAAATACATTTTTCTCTTTCAGAGAGGGAAGCAACTGTTACTTTTTAGTTGCAGACTGTAAAGCATAAATTATAAACAGCAGTGAATCCTATTGAACTGAATGGGGTTTTCCCTAGTATTTCTTATAGACAGAACTTCATCCCATAACATTTACATGGCAGATTGATAACAGGTTTTGAATGACTTGTGAACAAATACAGGTGTGCTATATTTCTGTATTTTTCACAAATTCCTTTTTTTTTTTCCCCCTAATTCTAATGCTTCCACAATACTAGCATCTGAAAAATTTCAGGTACCTGTGACTCTAGAGGCTGATGGTTTTATGTGCAATATACTTTTTCACAGGCATATGCAGTCTTACATGCTGTTTCATCTTTTGTAGGTTTTTTTTGCGTTGCAATAATTTCAGAAAATAAATTGTCTACATTTTTACATGAGTCAGCAGAGTACGACCATAGGATTTTTAGTAATTGATACGTTACACAAATAATAACGTTAACTGGTAAATAGCTGGCTCTTATTTCAGAAACTAATACTTTTACCCCATATCTTTTCATATTGAACGCTACCTTTTTTGAATGCTGCTGTGAAAGATTGCTCAACTTGTGGCACAGGCTGGTGCAGCAGTGATTTAGGTCAGTTTTGTGGTACAGTTTTGTTTCTGTAGGCAAGAATTCATAGAGTAATCTCACGGAATTCACTTACGCTCAAATGTAGGACTGTCATAAGAAATGAAGAAGAATTGCAGAACATTAGGAAGAAGGGAACAGGGAGTTCCACTGGGTGTCTGCCTTGCATAATTAGGAATAATTTCCTGGGCTTTGAGGCTTTTCTGTTTTTTCTTCCAGTGGAGTGTCCCTTCACTTGTATTTACATACACCCCTCCTGTTGTGTCTGGCTAGTTCTTCATCCCTTCTCTAGATCCTGTATTTTTTTCTCACTCCATTTCTCTGTTTTTCCCTATAATTCTTAATCTCTTTTCTTTATTTTGTATGTTCATCCTTTTAAAACTTGCTATTCTGCAGATGTACTCATTACAGATGATTACATTCTTATTATTCTATTTGGAATATGAAACATCTGTTATTGAAGCATTTCACTTGTTAAAGTATCCTACAAATCCAGAGCATGGCAAGGAGCTGTATCAGATTATTGGTAAATAACAGGAGAATTGTATGTATTGAAGAACTAACAATGGTGTTCATTTACAGTACATTTTCAGTTTGGACATAGATTTTAAGCTGCAGGAAAGCTTAAATGAAGACTATACATCCTTTTGAAAGCTACTGCTTGTAAAAATGCATTTTGTTGTATAGTCCAGTGTCTTCAGCTGTGCTCTTATAGATATTGCAAAATCTTCTGTGATGAGCAAATCAGCAATACACTTCTGTGCTTTAACTTCTCACTATCTGGTGAAAAGAATGATAAAAATATATTATTTGCTCCTTTTTTTGTTGTTGTTGGCAGTACAAAATTATTGCAACAACACAAAGATCGTTGTAATAATTTGCAGCTTTGCAGCTCCCACCAAAATGTAAGATTTTGTAATTGGCCTGGTTTCTTCCCCAGTGCTTATGAACT
>JAOXNG010000021.1:9810451-9823113 GCA_028566535.1 Scolopax minor
GGGTGAGATCTTTTTGAGGTTTTTCTCATTCATTATGGCTGAGAGCCTTGTAAAATATGCAAAAGAGCTTTACCATGGACGACACACAGCAAATCAGCAGGGTACGTTCACTGCAAGTTCAATCAGGGACTCCCCTCTGTTTGGGGTGTAAAGTTTGAAATAATTATAAATAATTCTTTTAAAGCTTTGGCTAATCTTTGCAGATTTGGAACATGGGCTCATTGGATTCCTTCTCATTCAGCAGTACCACTTTAAAGACCCTTTTTCACATGATTTCCTGAAAAACAGTCTACTGCTGTGCCTCAAAACTGAAAATCATACATGGCCCTTTTCAATCAAGTTCTGACTACAATCTGCTAGTTGCTAATAGAAACCATCATTTGAATCTAATCAAAGGAAACAGGTTGAAAGACACACAAAAAAGGGAAACTGCTTCTTTACTTGGAGCCCCTCGCTGGAGTCCTTAGTACTTAGTCTTGAAGCTCCATTGATATCAAGAACTCTGTTGTGAAATGAGGTTGAAAATAAGCAGTCTAGGGAAAAAAGTGGAAATCTGGAAGCAATGTAAAGGTAATCAAGAACACTAAACTACTTAAGGGACAGCACATAATTTATTGTGTACAGCCAAAGAAGTCAGTTAGGAGACATCCTTTCTAAATTTTCATTCTCTATTAAATGTATCCAGTACCTGAAGGGGGCCTCAGGAGAGATGGGGAAGAACTCTTGATCAGGGAGTGGAGTGATGGGATGAAGGGAAACAGTTTTTAACTAAAAAAGGGGAGATTTAGATGAGATCTTAGGAAGAAATTCTTTCCTGTGAGGTTGATGAGGCACTGGAACAGGTTGCCCAGAGAAGCTGTGGCTGCCCCATCCCTGGAGGGGTTCAAGGCCAGGCTGGAGGGGCCTTTGAGCAACCTGGTCTGGTGGGAGGTGTCCCTGCCCAGGGCAGGGGGACTGGAACTGGATGATCTTTAAGGTCCCTTCCAACCCAAACCATTCTGTGATTCTATGAAATACAGAGTGAAAAGAAGTGATACTCCACAGGTTGTTCTATGGAAGCCCATCATATTAATTGGTTTCCTGGAAGTTACCTGCCCATGTGCTGTAGAGAAAGTAGTAGCTGTTTTCCCTCACTTATAACCTGCTTCTGCTCCTTCAGAGCAACAAAGGTGAGTGGTATGATTTGTCTTTTTTTTTAATGAAAACTCTCATATATGCAGTAAGCATTTCCCAGGTGCTGATAAATTTTGACATTCAAAAATATTTCTGAGAAAGTAATCTCTGCTCCTTGAATGGTAGGAGTGACTTAGCTAAGAATGCAAAGGAAGCCAGCAGGGTTCGGACTCTCCATATACCATTCTCCAGGGTTTGTGCTGCAGAATTTCATCTGTCTCGTAAAAAATTTTTCATTTACTTTAAAATTGTGTTCTAACCCGTTCTGCTGGCCCTGCTTTTGCATTGCCCATTGCTTTGCTACCAGCAAAACTGTTCAGGGATCCATGTGCTGAATTTGACTGAAGTGACCCATTAAGAAAATGGTGAATTTTCTGAGAATTTTTGTCACATGACACATACGGACTCCTGCTGTAGCATAAAGCAGGATGGGGGGGAATGACATGAAGAGAATACAAAATTACCTCTGGTAGAGAGAGTGGATTGCTTTTTTCAGTAATGCTGACTTTTGCTGTCCCAAAGTGAATTCATCTGGCCTATATCTGAGCAAGAACACCCTGGAAAAATACATGTTATTGACAGAAAGGCAGAAACATCACTTCTTGACATGCTTCATCTGTATCAGTTAAGCAAGAGATATTTCAGAGATCTGGAAGGGTTTCTGGATAATTATCTACATCTTCAGTTACACAAATCACACCTATTTTCCTTTTCTCCTGAATTTGGCTCATAAAACAAGCTGTAAGTTTTATATCTGAGCCCCACTGTTAGGGAGTTTCAAGCTTGAGGAAAAGCCATTGAGTATCAAGAAGAGGATACGTGTTAGGAGGTGCCAGCAGAGGAGATGCTGTGCTTTTTGACCATTCATGTAAGATAGCAAAGGTTTGCAACATGGTTTATGTTGTGGCTTTTTTGTGAAATTACACATGCATGTAGTTTGGCTTGAGAAGAGGGTTCTGAGAGTGTAATCATGAAGATGACTTCTGAGTGTGAGCTCTCTTCCTTAAGGGGCAATTAAAGAAATCATTCTTGTGATATACTGATTTCTCAGCTCAAATGTATGCTTTGGTAAACACAGAAATCTTGCAGGGAAAGACTCAAGTTATGTAAAAGGAAGCCATTTTTACCCCTTCTTTAACCAGTTATAGTTGTTAAGAGGAAAAAAAAAATTAGAAACTTGAACTAACAAAGGACATAGGAAGATTTGAGTCAACTAGCTAATTATAAAGGAATCTTGAGAAGATCTTGCATACGTATAATTTGTCAATGCCCGCAGTGAGGCACCCGTAAGTTCCCGTCTAGCTCAGACCTGACACTGCCTTGCTGGAGCATGGGAGAGAGTTATCATATTAACACAGCAAACAGAAGCTCAGACCTTAATTAAAGTTAAAATAAATGCTTCATAGATTTGTTGGCTGACCATTTAAGGGTCTATCATATTTACTGTCTCCCTACTGACAAAGCTTTCAAGGTTGGCTGCTGGGCATTGAGGGCTTCGCTCTGTCAGAGCTTCCAGCCTACGTGAAGGACAGCAATAAAGTTTATTTCTGTGCCTATGTTCTACTTGCTGCTTATAAAACTTCATCTGTGTTTGCTTTTTCTTAGCTAGCAGAGGAGAAAGTTGCCATTAGTCTTCTAGCAGACTGTCAATAAAATATCATTTCAAGTTCTCTTACTAGAAAGCAGATGTTTTTCTTCTTTTGTGTGTGTGCTTCTTTCCTTTCTTTTCACTCTTTTCATCCATCTTATTTTTATCTTTTTAAGTCCCACATTCTACTTATGGTACTTTAAAGATACAAGTGATTGACCGTAGGGCCTCAGTAATCAAATATATAATGGTAGTGTCTGTGGCTTTCTCAAGGAACAGTAGTGTGCTCTGCAATAGCCAAACACAGTGAAAAAAGACAACAGTAAAAGCTTAAACATATGGTTATGTAAGTAAATTTTAAAATGTATACAGTAAGGATAGTTGTGTTCAGATAAAGACTTAGGGTTTTTAGCACTACCACTGATATATATTTTCAGAAGCTTCTTCAAGATTGCTGAAAAGTAGTAGACTTTCCAGTTGTGATGTTTCAGTGCGTAGTTCAATTTTACAAGGCCAGGCTTAGATACTTTTCCATTTAGTATATATGTGGGGCTATATGAATCAGGGCCATGGTGTGGTTCTGTATCAGCTGGTGTGCAAGGTGTTACCAGCATAGCCCGGGGCATGGTCTGGAGTTGATTGCAGTTGATCCCTCTGAATCTTCAGCCTGAATTCTTAAAAAAGGGACTGAGGAGCAGGAGGTTCTCCAGAATGCTAAATATGGCAGGAGGACTTGTGGAGGATAGAAAGCTAAGATTGTTGCAAAGATGTAACCTCTCATTTTGCCAATAGGGATAGAGCATCCTCCAGGATGTGCTATATGTGTAAGAACAGATTATCTTGAATTAATAAATCCTGATTTATTTGCCAGGGAGTTGTGTGTGCCTAGTTTATAGTGGCCCAATCAAATCTTTCATAAAAGGACTCCTCAGAAGTAATAGACTGGGCTTTTCTACTACATTAATGGGAAGAGTTTTTAATCTATGACAGGTCCTAGATTCTCTTATTTTTATGTTTTTCTCATTTAGCTTTTGAGAAGCAAGATGGCTTAATCACATTTCAGGAATACTAATTAAAATTATCCTCACCAATTTTTTCATGTCAGAAAGTAGGTATTACAGCCTAATGTTGTAGGATATTGAGAAGTGATGTTTTAATCAGTAGTAGCAAAGCAGTGGAGCACTACTTTCTTCTGGAGAAGAGTGTATAAAAGCTAATGTAATGTCATTGATATTACTGAACGGGGCTGCAGTCGCAGTCATTTCCCAGGAAAGCTCTGCTACCAGTTTGTCCCACAGGAATCTCTACTGGTGTATTCGTAAATGATTGAGAGAAGAGGAGGAACACTGAGATGATAGTATTTGCAGATGCAATGAGATTATTTAGGAAAATCAAATTAAATGCTGCATGTAAAGGTTTTCTGAAAGGTTTCAAAATGCTGAATGACTGGATAGTAAAATGGTAGGTGGAGTTAAATATTAATATGTAAAAAGTAATTCATACTAGAATAAGGAACCTTAATTATGCAAGCACAGCAATGGAGTCTGTTAGCACTGAGCTGAAGAAATTGTGCAATCATTATAAACAGCTCCTGCAAAACAGTTCAGTGCTCAGAAGTGACCAGAAATCCCAAAGGATGTTAGTAGCTATGGGGAAAGGAAGTAAGAGCAGAACAGAAAACAGCATTATGCTGTTGTGCAGTTTTTTATCGACATTTTGAATGCTGCGTGTAGTTTTAGTTCCTGTTCCTCATAATGAATTGGCAAAATTCAGAGTACTGCAACAAAGAGGATTCCGGGTATGGATTGGCTTTCCTACATGGAGAAGGTAGACAAGCTAGAAAGAAGAAACAAAAAAAGATACCTGAGAGAATGAGTGTGTTTTTATAAAGATATGATGATACAGCTGTAAGAAGCATCCAGAAGTTACTAAGTGGTATAAAATCGAAATACATCAAGGACTGAGAAGGCAGTTTCTGCAGGTCCAGTGGTCCCTAATATGGTGGTCACTGGAAGCTGTGATGGTGTTAGAGCAGTAATTGCTTTTTGGTGGCCCTGCTCTTCTTAGTTGCTGTTGAAAGAACAGTACTGGGCTTGCTGGATTCCTGCTCTTACCTGGCAAGACCACCCTCATGTTCCCAAACAGATATTTATTTGTTTTTAATGGAACAAAAGTTTGTCATTGCATTAAAGTTGAAGATCTAGAAGCAGCCTTAGCTTGGAAAGCCTGTAGAACTACAAGCTGCTAGAAGCTGGCAGCAAACCGTTAGGGAAAAGGACCCTTCTTCCCTAAACATCAATGGCTGGTCGTTGTTATAGGCAAAATGCAGGGCAATACAGAGCTCTGGTGTAACATTCAGTAGAGCAGCTTCTGTCTTACACACCAGTTCCTCTCTTATTTTGCAGCTTCTTTTCCTAATAATTTCATCATTTAGTTGATGATAGTTATACCCCATATTCAGAGCAAACAGGAAATTGCTAGTGAAAGTAATAATAAATCTCTCATCAGCTGAGCTGTAGACAGTCATTCTAAACTTTGTAATCACATTCTATGGAAATTAGAGTATTACCACACAGATGGCAGCAGATGACACAATCCAATATTTCAATAACTTCTCCAAAAAATCATTCTTAATTAACTGGTAAAACCAGTCAAATTACCCAACTTAATTAATGATTTACCCTATTTCATGTGTAGTAAGAGTTGTGAATAATTTTTTTTTAGTTTGTATCAAGAGTTTTCTGGCAAGAAAGTTTGGTCTGTAGCTCTTTAAAAAGAAAATCATTGTTAGCATTCAGGATTAATAAAAAATAACTGTAACTCAGGGCTGATTAATTGGCAGTGCTTCTAAAGTTATAGTCAGATTGGAGATATTAGCAAACTTCGTATACCAGATACCAGACTAAAGGTATCAATACCTTTATTTGCTTTTCACATTAATTCCTTATTTGTTTCTTAGTACTGTTTCTAAGAAATAATGCTGTTGTGATGCTCATCTGTTAATACTTATGTAAGAGACATTCATGAAAATTCTATGGAAAAATACTGCAGTCTTGCTATTACAGGATTATGGTTTGAAGAATTTTTTCAGATGTTAGAATTTAAGTGTTTTTTCACCAGTAAGTCTGTCTAAAAAGATGCTAAAATCATTAGTATTTTAGTTCAGAAAGTTTTTAAGTACCTTAAGAACGTGCAATAGGACTTTTTCTGAATTGATGCCTTGCTGAACCAATACTGCTGTGCTTATTTCCAGAACTTTTCAAGGAAAACCAAACAAATTGCCATCTCTCTGCAGGTAGATACTGCTTTTCTGATCACCACATCTCATGCTCACAGCCACCATTCAGTTGTAATATATTCTTGTAAAGAATTAACATGAGTGTTTGGGTTTTGTTTTTTGGGGGTTTGGGGGTTTTTGTTTGTTTGTTTTTTTGTTTTTTAATATAATGGATATACATGGATAAGAGATAAGTGAGAGGGGAAATATAGAATCAGAGAGTGAAATTTCGATGGGATGTCTGGTTTTCACAAATGCAGACAGTGAGCATTGCAATAGGTGTAATATATGTTGAGGTGACATGTCAAGTTTCTGTCTGCCCCTATCATATTAATAGATACTATGAATAGAACACTTCTAAATTATTTTAAAAAGTGCAACCAACTTTGCTGAGAGTCAGACCAGATCCTATTTCTCAGTTTGGTGTGATTAGGAGAACCAAGCTGTGTTGGGAAAGCTTGAGTACCTCCTCTTCAATTAAAGAAAGAAATCAAACAAGGAGGGGGGAAAAAAGGCGTACCAAATTAAAATGAATTAAATTAAAGTTATTCTGATACCTTTATACACTTGTAGTGCTGGAAGTCTGGAATAAATCCTGGGTAAGCAATTTTCTTACCTCCTTAAAGCATTAAGTTCAGTGGGGTTGGATTCTAGACAGAATTGAACAGTACATGGGCGTAGAGCCTCTGTCTGTCTTTTCCCTGTGAAGTGCTCTAATGCAGAAGTGGAGTTCTCTGCTTATTTGGATAAATACAAGTTTGCAGAACCTGGTTTCTGAGCCATCTGTGGCATTTTTGAGGTCCCTCAAATAAAGATTGTGTAAGTATGTATTAGTTTCAGCTGCACGACTGTTTCAAAAAGGTGGGTTATTTTATTATGGCTTTGCTTCTCTGCAGCAAGTCATCATTTTGTAAGTTCAGTCTTGATGAAGAAGCCTAGCAAGCACTTAGGTACAATATTATTGTCCATTAATGTTGTAAGAAGAGTAATTCATTTTTCCATGTGCTTTTTTTGAAGAGCTAATAGTGTTAAAAGCATCTACCCAGAGCATGTCACTGATGAGCAGTTTCTTCTATTAAAAACACTTTGTATCTAGCACATTTTGCATTCGTGTCTATTAAAATGTTTGAAACATCTATCATAATGTTTTAAGCATTCCGTAGCTTATTACTGGAACCACATAACTGCTTCCTTATTATATCTTCTTGACAATGACTTTAATGAATTATATTTAGGTAGTTGTGAAAATTTTCGATTGGAGCACATTTTATTTTTGGATGACATGTCAAGAGGTTAACCTATGCTCCCTTCCAGCTGATTTCTAGGCCTCAATCCATCAGACAAGTCACTTCAAAGGAGATATTACTCTGTTGAGTTGAGACATCAAGGTAAAGTTGGCTTTCTGAGGTGCCACTTTGGGAAGTGTGCAAAGAATTCTTCAGCAGTTATTTGTCTAGGCAGTACTGAAGCACCAAGACACAAGATGAAGACCAAGACATGGAATAAGAAAAAGCTATTAAAGAAAAGAGGGAGCTGTGGTTAATGTAGCTTATACTAATTTTTTGGTATTATTTCTCATAATATTTCTCATTCACTTTATATTCTGTGAGATTTTCCTCAAAGGAGTGAAGTGCATGTATGTAGAAATAACATTTCATTAGTTAAAAGTTCCTCTCTGTCTCTGCACTTTAAGTCTTTTCTCGCTAATAATAAAATCCCTCTGGAAAAGAAAGACCAAATAGGTAAGTCAACAATTCCATCTTTCACTCACATGCCATGAACTGTTTACACGTGACTTGTGGAAATCAGATCAGAAATGAAGAATAACAAGCATAAATAGTATGATGGCACCAACTAGGAAATTTTAATTTTGCAAAAATTTAAGCACTACAGTTGTTGAGTATGGGTGAAAATTACCTGTGGCATTTGTGTTGTGGTTACTGCCATACTTCGAATTGTCCCTGCAGTTTGGCCAGTTAAAATTTCAGCAGCTTGTATGCTGTTTCCTAGGTGAGAACAATACCAATATACACCATGGGCTCTCAGGGGAAGAAATATTCTTGCACCTCCAGCTAATGTTTTGAAGGTGATAGAAGACACTTACAAGTCAGTTGACAAGTTAATCAGTTACGAATGGCTGCAGAAGCAGAAAAGACTCCAATGTGGATTTTTGATTTCTTGATTTCCTAGAATTCGTGAATCTAGATACAAGAGCGCACCTTAAGACAGTGCAAGCAGGAACTTCTTTCAAGAAGCTGACTTGTTTTTTTCAATAACAAAATTGCCCTTCACTGACATGGAGCACAATCCTTAACAGTATAAAAAATAGCAAAAGGCCATTTGAGAGATTCCCTCAATGTTGAAATCAATTCCATCTACTCAATTTTAAGTCATTCCATTTTAGTTTCATATGGGCATGCAAGAGACAGCACAAACCAGCCTGGAAATAGCAGACAGCAAAAAGTGCTTGACTTGACATATCTTATCATGCAAGTGACTGAGCAGCCATAATTGCAAAATGAAATTCTCAAAAAGTTGCAAGTGAACAATGAAAAAGTAAGACTAAAGCTCACTATCGCAGATGTCACAGTTAACTTCAGTTTCATTTAGACACCACAAATACCTGTCTGGAAAATTAATAGGTTTAGAAGCAGCTAAAATCTAGTGTGAAATGTTTAATGCAGAAAATGTCCTTGTTTGCAGAAAAGTAACACAAATGGTCTTTTGTGGTAAGAAATTGCATGAATAAGCTGGAAGAGTTGCTGAAAATTTACCTTTTATAAAATACCATATTAAACATATGCAAACTATCTCAAACATACATGGTATCTAAGGCAGTCGAGTACTTTTGTTCCCAACAAGATCTTTATTGGAATAAGTATGTAGTATTTTTTTAAATCTTATTTTAGGCTCAGGAATCCTGAAAAAGTATGTCTAGAAAAATGCTATTTTTATAGGGAAATTTTTATATGTTTCCTGATAATTAGTATTCAGATTGCTTTCTTACAAATAAGGAATAACTAAAAAATGTTTAAAGAATATTGACAATATTGTCTATAACTTCAGTCTGAAAAATTCAGGGTCTTTTCCTTTAGAATAAATTTCCTTTATAACATAGATTCAAGCAACTGTTCATGTTTACCCTTAACTGTTAATTGTTTACCCTTTTTTAATAGTACTGGAACATTGAAATCTTAAGATATGTATTTACTTTATATGACCCCGCTACTGTTCATATGCCAAGTCCTCTGCCCTATGGCCAGCATCATTCAGAACATCAGGAATCTTAAATTTTGGACAAAATCTGGTGCAGCTGAAGTGGTGCTCTTCAGAAGTAGAAAAGGTCTAAAAGTAATCATGAACTATTACATAGTATTGGCAACACTTTATAAGGATAAGCTTGGAGCAGGAATGGCATGAGACAGTGATGAAGAAATACAAAAATCAGAATAAGTGTGGCTTTGCAATTATTTTATGTAATAGTTTGGGAATATACAAGAAAATAAGCGCAGGCTTTATGTCGTTGATTGGGTAAGATGGGAAAAAATCAGAGAACAATCCTGCAGCTGTGAAAATCAGCAGAGGCTGTTTACAGAACAGGGATCACCTTTGCATTCATCTATTTGCAATTTGTGAAAGTAATCTGAAGTGTCTATTTTGGTGCTCCTTGCTTGACTCATGTCTACGTAGAAGTGTCCAAGAATAAGCAGTGTCAAGAAATTATGCTTTTCTGTCTATGAGTATAAAAATATTTTAAAGCATTTAAATAATAATCAACAATCACAAATCTTTAAACGTTATTCTCTTTATCCTTAACTAGGGAAAACATTATATATCAGCAGTTTCTCTTTTTATTTAAGGATATGAGAGTGAGATTTAGTTGTTATTTTAAAATTTTATAATATTCTATAACAGCTGTACTTTGGGATGAAGACACCTGTAAATTAAGAGGAATTTATTCTTAAAATAAAGTCACAGTCCAAATTATTTTCTTTTCTGTGCCAAATAGTTACCAATCTGCTTATTCTTAAGCATAATGTGCAAGATAAAAGAGTAAAATGCAATATTTAAGTGGTTTTTTTCCTGTTACATTCATTTTTGCCTAAACATAAAGGTAATGTTTTTTGTAAAAAGGTAAATTATAGATAAGCATACTTAAGTTGTACTTACTTAAATTTTTAAAGGTACTTCAGAGTTTTGATAGCCATGGCTTGATATAAATGGGCACAGTCAATATCAAAGTCAGAAAGCCTAAGGTGTGATCAAAGCTGTTTCTGCTTCTTCCCAGTTGTCACTTATAATCGAACCAAAGTAAAACAGGGAAAAAAAAAAAGATTGAATATGTACCAATTATTTCTGCAAAAATAATTTAGGTTATTTTTCCTTTCCTGGATTTCAATGGAAAGAAAGAAGGCAGTCTTAACAGTAAAAACCAGAAGCACAAGTTCTTCAGACTCATAAAGGGTGTCTGCGCCATCAGGGTACGCTTAGAGATCTGCTGTAGGTGACTGCTTACCTGTTCCCTGTAGCTGCTGTATCTGACTTGTCTTTTTATTTATTAGCTGATTAACAGCGATTGGCAGATCGGTGATTAAGGTCCAGATTATCAAATTTATTTAGATAGCTGTCTCATGGTGAAATCTTTCTTCCAAGCTAGAATTCCTCCAGATCTCTTGGGTTGAGAGGAGACAGCAAAGTTCCTCTGGAAATTGAGGCACTGTATTTGAATAGTAACTTGTATAGATGAAGAATAATGAGGCTGCTCTGAGAAGAATCTAACTCTTCTTGGGAAAGCAGAAAATGAACTTGAACTCCTCTTGGGATCATTTTTCCCTTAGTTTAAGCCCATGTCTCACAAATCAGTATTATTGACAGAACTCTGAATTCACACAGAATTAATGAATATTGGACATCCCAGCAGTCATCAAGTCACATCAGAGCAATGAATATTTACTTTTAAAAAACTGAATTCAAGTATTGCTTAAAATAGGGGGTTTGTGTTTGTCTTGGTGCTATTTTGTACAGGAACAAGGGAGTTCTCATGATTTTCAATCTTATTCCTGTTACAGGACATAAAACCCCAAACACTAATAACTCCAGATGAATTAGACATTGTTTTCTTTACCAGTTTAAAAGGAATTTTTGATGGAAACAATTTTTTGATATAAGCAAGCTGTCTGTAATGCAAACATTCTACATGGAAAAAAATCAGTTTCGTAAATGAATTAACATTTCCCATTTTGTTCTTTCTTGTGCAATACACTAGCTCATAGTGGATTGTTCTTTAAAAAACAATTAGGGTTATCAAGCCAAATTCACACCCTGTATTGGCCAGTGTCAGTCTGTGTCTAGTTGAGTTGTTGCAGTTGCTCAGTCTGGGCTCTTCAAGTCCCTCATCTCTTGGTGGCCAGAGTTTCCAGGAGACTTACCTTCCTGTCATCCGGCTGTGGCCTTTTCTTGAGCTGGACTCGAGTGTTCGGGGAACTGGCTCAGAAAATGGGATAACAGGCTTGTGAAATACTGCTTTCCTAATGTACTACCAACGTAGCTTAGGTAGAATGAAGTCGAAGCTTCAATGTATTCAGCTTAAAATTTGTGGAATTTTCTATTATAGCAGCCATGTCAAACTAAGGTAAAAACAGATCAAGATTTATGAAAAGTCACACAAGTAGTTTGTGAAAGGGAATCTGCTGAATCCCAGTTCAGAGTCCTAGGTTTTGGGCACACTTGAAATACTTTAGCATGGTTCAAGGCAAGATATGACCTTAACCTGTATTTGTAATGCTGCCTGATCTTTGCAAGTGCACTTTTTTTCCCCTGCAGTAAACACAAAGTAAGTAATCTTGCACCGTGAAGCTTCCTTTAAATTAGCGTAGAACTGGCGTGTGTTGAAAGTTCATGCTCACCTTACCTACAGCAAAGTCAATTGTCAAGTTCAACATAATTTCTGAAAATTTGCCTGAAAATGTTCAGCAGTGAGCTGAAAAAGCAACAACCGTACGTTTCAAGCTCATTGACTTTGCTGTGCTTTAGTTCAGGGCCTTAGGGCAGAATCATAAAAACTTTAGTACCTTTAGCACATTTTCTGATAGTCATGATCCTTAGAGAATGGTACAAACGAGAAACTGCACCCTTATTAAAAATACAGGAATCTAGCTGACTTCTGCTTTTAGCTTTTAAAAGATACTTTTCTTTCATTATTTCCAAGAAGAAGTAAAATTGTATGTCCTTAGGGCTGTTTGTGTTTCACTTGCTTAGATATAAAACTTACAAAACTAAGTTAAAATGCGGCTGATTCCTAACACTAAATGTTTTAAGTAATGTGTCGAGAAATGTTTCTGGCTGAGTTAGACATTTCATAGCGCAGTAAGAAAATCGGTTTCATCCTCTTCATTTACTCTTGAGTTCACATATAGTTGTAATTGCAATTTCAAAGCCATTTTTTCCAAGAAATATTGTTCGACCCAATTATTAACCAGTGAAGCGTGCTCCCCGATTCTGAGAGCATGCATATATGTTCTATGTATGCTTTGCTGTGGCAGGAAAGACTACTATAGAGGAAAGTCTAGAAGCCAAGACTTGCTGTCAAAATCTTACTACTTTCTGATCTTTCTTTCTCCACCC
>JAOXNG010000021.1:9866940-9877499 GCA_028566535.1 Scolopax minor
TCTGCCCAGTGCCAAGTGATAAGCCAGCTGAGAGCTTGTGGGTTAGGGCAGATCAAAGTCTAATATGATGTGATGGGTATGTGCTACAAGCTGCCTGATAAGGAGGAAGAAATAGATGAGGCCTTCTTCAGACAAGTTGAAGAAGCCTCATGTTTGCAGGTAGTCCTTGTGGGGGACTTGAATTACATCAGTATCTGCTGGAGGGGCAACAGAGCAGGCCACAAGCAATCTAGGAGATGTCTGGAGTGTATTTACTTGCTGACACAGGTGATCAAGGAGCCAGTGAAGGGAGGCACTCTGCTGGACCTCATATGAACAAACAAGGAAGAATGGAGTCACACAGGAGAGTGTGCAAGAGGTAGAAGCAGGGTCAGGTAGCCAGGAAGGATATAGAGGTGCTGTCTGTGCATGCAGGGCCTAGGAAAGCCAAGGCCCACTTGAGTTTAATCTGGCAAGGGATGTGGAAGGGCTCCTGCTGCCAGTGAAAGAGCAGGAAAATGTGGGCCCAGCTACTGAACGGAGTCACGGGACCTCATAGCAAGGAACATGGCAGAGACCAAGGTACTCAGTCTTCTTTGCTTTGATCTTTACTGGTAATATCAGCCTTTAGCACTTTCAGCAATGCCAGGCCTCTGAAAGCAGTGGGAAACTCTTGAGGAAGACTTACCTCGGTAGAGAAAGATCAGCTAAGGGAATATCTAAACACAGTGCACATGTACAAGTTTCTGAGACCTGGTGGGAGGCATCCATGAGTGTAACAGGTCATTGCAACACTGCTCTTGGTTACCTAGGAAAGGTCGTGGCTTTTGGGGCTGTTGTTGAGAACTAAAAAAAAGTAAATTTTTCTCCTGTTTTCAAGAAGGAGGAACCAGTCAACTACAGGCTGGTCAGCTTCATCTTGGTCACTGAAAAGGCAATGGAGGAAATCCATTTTCAAAAATACTAGGGACAAGAAGGTTATTTGGGGTAGCCAGTATGGACTTATGAAGGAGAACTAATATATTATTAAATAACAATGGTGGGTTTTGGGCAGTGTTAGGTTAATGGTTGGACTTGATGATCTTGAACCTAGATGATCTTCCAACCTAGATGATTCTATGATTCTGTGATGGTGGTTCCATTACTTAGGTATTTGTTGGTTTTTTGGCTAAGCCAACTGTCTGTGTTCTGATATGCAACCATGCTGAACACTCAGTTTTGAGGACTGAAACGTGTGTTTCCAGAAAATCAAATCCTGATTGGTTTAGATTTAATGCACAGTGGATACTTTGGGCTGTTCCTGAGGACAGTAGACAGTAGGTGCTCTAAAAATACATCAGTTAAAGTTTGTGAGAGATTTGGATATTAGACTATGACATTATAAAAATTCCAGGAGGAACAGAGTGATTCTCTCTCAGTGCAGTGTTGGAGAGTGCATTAAGTAATATTGAGATTATACTTTGAACCACAAAACCCTGAATACTGTGGGCATTCAACTTCTGCAATAAGTAAGTTGTTTTATAAACACCAGCCTTCTTCATGGCAGAACTCTGATCAAACCAGGTGCACTCTCGCACTGAATGAGACAGAGTCTTATGTTTTGTGAATGAGTAATTAGCAATTGTGTAATAATCCATATGGAAGGAAGGGTAATTTAATATTGCACGCAGAAGTGTAGACCTGGCTTTCCTTAGGTTTGCAGTGTTTTGTGTTGAATGTCATGCATGTTTATATATGTTTAAAAAAAATATTTAAATATCACACACTATATTTATAGTGTGCAAAAACTAGGAGTATTTACTATTTTCCTTATCGAAACCTCTGACTTTTTCCAGTTTTCTGAACTATGATATGGTGTTGACTCTCCTCTCACAACATCTTCCTTCCTCTGGAATGCAGATCAGAGGGTGGTGTTCACATAATCTCTGTTTACATTATCAGTCTGATATTACAAAAATAACAGATTTAAATAGTTTTACCACATATTTCTCTTTAACATTAATTAATTGATTTAACTGTTATTGATACTGCATCCTTTGGACCTTTTTGACATGTAGAATGTAAGATCAGTCTTAGTGCTGCTGTTGTGAGAAGGGTGTATACAAAATAAAGAAGCTTAATTAAACCAGCGACCGAAACCTGAACTAACCATAAGAGCCACCCAGCAGTACTTTCCGAAATAATACTACATATTACTGGCTAAGACTCTGCAGTTTCTAGATGCCAATAAATGTACAACCTGCTATAAAGAAAGGAATTGAGAATTCCTCAGAGTACTCTAAAACACATTTGATTTCCATCTCCAGTAGCTGAGAATTAAAAAATCTGTCCCCGACAACATACCAGTCTAAATACTTCAGATGATTATTTTGCCACAGAGTCTCCCAGTACACAGGAGAAATAAAGATAGCTGCACACAAAATTACAGCGCAGGGCAAGCTGCTGGAATGAACTAATTGAAGAAATCTCAATTTGTTCAGCTTAACTTATCCGATAGCACTCTATAATGAAAATCTGGAATTTCTGGTGACAAATATCAGTGTCCTAATTTGGATAAACTTCAAAGGAAGTAGGACTTCACGCACGCAGTATTGAAAATGCAGACATGTTGAGGTGTTGAGGAGAATTAGGAAAACTGTAAAAAGAGCAAGGAAAGCGAGAAGTGTTGCCTGTTGCCTGAGAGGCAAGGCTGTGGACCAAGATTACTTCTATTTTTTTTAACTTTTTGTTTTTATTGGAACCCTAATCAGGATAGACTGTACCTTGTGATATTACAGGGGTGCGCACGTTGCTCCAGCCAGAGCATGATGCGTGTTGCACAGATGACAACATTTTTTCAAGCTTTTAGTGGCTCAGCTCATTTAGTGGCTCATTTTGTAGTATGTAACTGTGGGCCTTTCATTGGGATATATTGATTATGTAAGTTAATAGGCATTCTTTTGTTGGCAGTCCGAAAACAAGTTCTAGAACTTTTTTCTTGTCTGCAAACAAATTCTGGAGTAGTCAGTCAGATGAGGTGTCCATGCCTGAAGTAGTTAATGAATATCCATTTTCTTAAATGCATTATAAACTATCCCTTTAAAAAATGAAAAGAATAGAAAGTTGTTAGTGATTGTAGAAGCTCTTACATGTGAGAATATTTCTAACAAGCAATAATAAGTAAAGTTTTAAGATACAGAAAATACTTCATACAAAAAAAGCCAAAAAGGAACTTTCAAGGTAGTCAGACCATTGTTACAGTTGTGTTTGTAGCTCGGATAGAAGCAATTATGCAGCATCTCTGGCCTACTTGGAGGTATTTTCTATTTCTCAATATTAAAAATGGAACCTAGAGTCAGAAAATTGCAAGCTTCTCTCTGCCTCTGGAGGAATCAAGGGAGTAATTAAATTGGATTTCAGTATGTCAATAATATCTTTCTCCTATTAATGGCATAATAATTTTGTAAATCAAATCCTAGAAGTGTTTCCAGTGTCACAAAGGTGAAAATGATTAAGGGTTAATTAAATATATTCTCATGGAACTAAAATTGTTCTGCTGGGTATCGTTAGATTCCTTTCTCTAGAACTTTAAATTATTACAGTTTAATAGTGTACTATGTACAATTCAGGCCTAAAATTTGTGTAGCCAAAAGCTATTCACAGGAATAGGCATCCTGCATGAGTGCTGTCACTGTCCTTTCTCACAGATTTCTCCGAACATTCCAACAATATCATATGTTACAATTAATCTTAGGTAACAAATAGTTTTCTTAACAAGATTAATCACTGTATGTGGCACAGCTGAAGCAGAAGTTTTAGCTCTGTAATGGTGTCAGTTGTTCCTCTCCAACAAACCCAGAAAAAGAGCAATGAGTAAGTGCTATGTTTTTTAATAGATGACAGCTGTAAGAGTCACAGAGTTTCTGGTAAGAAAAAAGAAGAAAAACTTTCCCAAGCAGTGTCTGCTATAATCCATAGCATGAGAATAGCTCAGAGCATATAAGGGGAGTTTGGTAATATATCTATTTTATGTGTGAGATATTGAAGTACAATGGCACAACAATGCACAGTGGTGCTTCAGAAAGATAAAATTATTCTGTGTTTCTGAAGTCTGTACAACTGGACTCAGGTTTCTAAGGCAACCTGATCTTCCTCAGCATGTGTTCTGGCTTGATGGACAGAGAGGTAGGTTAGACTCAAAGTAACTCTATACATACAAGGAAGTCCTATACTCATTGCAAAACAAGATTTTGTTGGTAGCTTGATACCATCTTCAGAGCCTTCCGTGTGTTCATTTTTGCTAGGTGCTGCAGAAAATCGAGGCAAAGAAAACCTTTCTATTAAAAGCAGAGTAAACAAAATGGCCTGAATCTCATATGGGTAAATCAAGGTGTTTTGGAATCCAAATTTAAGATCTGTGTAATTCCTCAGAGGCTGAGAATGGACACATGCCCTGGAGAAATGGCAAGGCACAGAGAAGGATGCATTGAACAGACATTTTTGCAGGTTTTGTGATTTTGTTCCTGTGCTACAGGATAGATATTATACCTAGTTTTGGCCACTTTTGGCCTGCTAGTTCCACCTAACCTGCAGTTAATCTGAATGAAATTTCCATATTGTTCTCAGCATATACACCCATAAACATACTTAGTCTCTCAGTGCCACATATGATGTTTAAGATCTATTAATAAATAATTCTGAGTCAGGCTTATGAATTTAGTATACTGATGTTGTGTTTGGAAGAGTTCATAGCTATTTTCTGCATAGGTATTTTAGGGAATTATGAAAGAAGGTAACAGAGTCAGTAATAACAGTATCAAAAAACACTGCTGGCAGCAGTACTCCTAGGGCTGAAGGGATTTTACAAGATTTTGGTGTCTGGTTGCTTAAGGAAGATAACTGCAAAATGAAGTCCCAGCTTATGGAAAACCACTCCATATTAAAAGCAGTCAATACTCAGCTTGGTTACCGAAAAGTTGGAGCTGTAGAGAAGAGGGTGAAGAACAGCTAATGCTCTACAAGCTTTTTGGTGGCCACAAACACAATTTAAAGGGTTAAGGATGTGTTAAGGATGCTTGTCAGTTTGGTGCTAATTCTGGGGGAATGTTCATGCTGGTAAGCTTTATGCTGTCGCTCTTTGTAATGAAGCCGTACTTAGGATTGAGAACAGACATATGAAGAAGCACAGCATTTCACTGTAAGCATCCACACTAAAAAAAAAACACTTAAAATGCATGATATGCAGTATTCAATGTCAAAGTGCATTAATATTTACAGATACTATTTGCAAATCATCTTAAGCTCCAAGTCTGATTTACCATATAAGGAAGTTCTCCCTATAGCCTGTTGTTTTAAAATTCTCTCCTTTTTAAACAGTATAAAAAAAACTTCTAATCAGATCAATGGTCTGATACTTGGATTGTATTTAATATTTCACAAAGAGGTCAGAGTACATTGAGTCTGGGACCTTAATGCTGCTTAGAAGTATCAACTGCAGAGGACCACTACCTCCTGTACAGAGATCCTAAAAATAGGAGCTGAAGCATCTCAGTCCCTCTAAATATCAAGTTTTGATAACTTAAAAGATTGTTGCTGTGTGATGGAGAACAGAGGTGTACATATGCATCCTGAAAGAAGTCCAGGGCAGATGCTTGCTACCAGCAAACTGAAATTCAGTTACAATTCAAGTCTCAAATCACTAGTTGAATGACTAATTTAAATATGTTAAAATCCAAAATCACCATACGTAGTCATAGAATTTTCCCCTCTCCCTCAACTATTAAACCCAGAGGATTTGAAATTGCTGGAAATTCTTTCTACTCTCCTTTTTTTGCCTCTTTATCCTATCTTCTGGATCACCAGAACATGTTAGCCTGGGCTCAGATAGATTATGGTCATGAATTTTCTTCTGGTGTAGTAGTAACTGTGGGGTGGCTCTCCTTTCTGGTCAAAAATTCACCATGAAGTTGATATTTATCACTGATTCTGTAAGTGGCAGACGGTCATATCTTTGCTCATGTTAATTTGTTTGCTTTAAATGCTCAGGTTATTTGGTGCTTAACAAAAATAGCCTTTTCTTGCAACTTCATGGTCAGTAATCATGGTGGCTGTCACTTACCTGACCTAGCTTTATAGCCAGCTCATACCTCTGGGTTTGACTTTGGGTCAGAACTCTCCTGAAGAGAATCAGAAGTGCCACCACCCTTTAGCACATCATGAAGAGCCAAAGGGCCTCCTTAGTCTTTCACCATCACCTGTATCTTAGAAGCGTAGGTGTCATTAAAGCCCCTTCTGCAGCATTTCTCCTTCTCTTCTCAGCTGTATGCTGTAGAGCATATACACGACAGGTAGACAGTATTTCTGGGAAACATCAGAACCCCTGCACAAATATCCTTATGTTTTGCATGAGCAGTAAATTGGACACATTCTGAAAAAAAAGTCAGATTTCCTGTACGTGTACAAAGCATCTGTAAAGCTCTTCCACAAAGGATTCAGGGCTGCTCAGAAGTATTGGCCTTGGTACAGATAAAGACCTGATATGCATAAGGGCAGGGGACAAGTTTGAGATTCCTGAGATTCCTAAGATTCCCACAGTTCAGCCAGGATTCTGGATGTCTGAAAACCTTGAACAAATGTGAAAAATCCTCTAATTTTAGTCAGAATTCCAAAGTCAAAGAAGAGGGTGTTCAAGGGGCTATTTGGATATCTGGTCATTCCATTCCACCTGCTTGCTCTCTTTGGCCAGGTTCTGCTTTAGTGTTGAGCTCCAGTCTTTCCTGGTTTATTCAGTCTTTTCTTTTTTTTTCCTCTTTGTCCGCTAAAAGGATAAGGACACATTTTAATAGGCTTCCTTCTGTAAACCCTGAGGGGAACTCTTTGTAGCAGGAAAATATTCAAAATGATAGTATCTCTGTAATTGAAAGCACTACCAGGAGTAAATGAAAAATGTTTCCAGATTTGCTGGGCCAGTCGTGGCATGTCAGATCAACTTCAGATACTTTCAGAACTGAGTAGATTTCATTTCTGTACATCTAAGACCTGAAAATTTTTGAAAATCAAAATTTTAGGAAGGTTTTTCTGAGCAAAAATCATCCCATTTCCCCCAGAAATTCTACCCCAAAGCTTTTGTCCTTCTTGCCTCTGCTTACTACCAGGGTGTGTTACTAGGGATGTTTAAGTTGAACTACTTAATGCAGCTTTACTGGGATGGCAGCCAACTTCAAAGAAAGCTCCTGTGACCCCAAAAAACGCACAGGGCTGAGAGATGATATTTTCACTGAAGATTAACCTTTTCCTGGGGATGATACTGTATGCCAAACAACAGGGAAAAGCTTGTGGGTACTGGTTTTTAAGCTTATAACAGAAATACAGTGCATGGTAGTTTCAGATGTCTAGAAAAGGTATTTCTTGTAATTTGATTATTTCTGCATTGGGAGGGGTGTTTTTTTGATCCAGTTGAGCTCAAGATAAATAAGTCATCTAAGGAATTGCTCCAGCTTGTTTCTCAGCCCCATTCTCTAGGAAGAATGAAGTCAGGATTAAGGTTGTGTAATAGTTACAACGTTGTAAAAAATACTGTTGAATCAAGGGCTTTGACAAATGTCAGTTTTGAAAGTCATAACTGGAGGGTCTTCAAGCGGGATCTTCCTGCTTCTTAAAGCAGGAACAGCATCCTAAGTAGTAACATAAATTTCCTCTAGTACCCTGCTAATGTAACCTTACAAAGAAACTCTCCAAAGATAGGAATTCCCTTCCTTTTTTTCTTTTTTCTTAATTTCTTTAAACTGCTCATCCTATGTACCTTCCAAAATGGGAGTGTCAGTGAAAATGGGGATGGCACAGATATTTTAAAGTCATTTCATGAAATTCAGCTAGACCAGCACAACTGCGGTGGCCACGTAGGGACCAGCTGGGTCTGAATTTCAGACTCTCCAACTTCTTAGGCCAAAGATCTGCACCCTAAGCCAAGGTCTTGTGGCACTACATCTTTAGCTTGACGTGCCAGAAATAATTACCAGAGGAAAGGGGATGCTGGGAACAGATAGTAGTGAAATTTGTGCATAGCAGTTATTGTTTGTGCATAGCAAGTTATTGGTGGAGTTTTAAGTGAAATAGTTTTTAAAACTGAAAAGCATGAGAAAAGGCTGTAGGGAATGATGACCTTGCACGTAAGCGTTGGCAGCTGTATGGCCCTTAGGTCATAAATTCTGGGCTATAGTGAGTAGTTTGAAGCAGAGTTCTATGTGATTTCTAGGGAGTAAGGCCTTCCGATTTTTAAGTATAATAGAAAGTATGGGGAAGAAACTCCATACACAACAACCTTGTTCATTTTTAAGTTTATTTAAACTGCAATATGGACTATTGAGAAGCAACCATACACTAGCACATACTAGTTCCCCCATGTAAATACTCTGAAAGTAAATTTAATATGTATGTTTATGCGAGTAAAAATGTGAATGGGTACAGAATTATAGAAGTGGTTCTCACATGAAGGCAAAAATGTCTAGATTAATATGCGCTCAAAGATAATCTAGACTCTTCCTTCATATCACTGCATGTGATTCTGAAAAAAAAAACCTTTTTCATCACTCTATGAAAATAAACCTATATTTTTTTTAAATGTAGGGATGGGAAATCTAATCATGGACCAATAACAGCATTTTAGAAAATTTTTCTCTGGCATATATATACCAATAATCCCCTTTTCTCATTAATATGTCTTCTAAAATTCTCAGCTGAGTTTCTGTTTTTTTGACAGTGTGAACAATTTGTCTTTTTTTTTTTCATGCTTCAAGATGAAAAAGCTATAAATCCAAAGATAAGGTTTAATATGAGTTTGCACATTGCAGACGTTCTGTTTTCTAGCACTTGTGTGAAAATGCAGGCATTTCATTAGATGAACTTGTTTAACTGAAAAGAGCCTTCATCTTTGTGGGCAAATAAAAATGATAAAAAGAGTAGAGAAGAAATGCACAGTTCAGAGGTACCTGAAGACCTTTAGGATTTAACATGCATTTGCTTTTTAATCTTAGAATTCTTTATTATTATGTGGAAGCGTGGGGTTTATTTCTTCAACTTGGCAGGTGGTGGAAATCCTGTAATTATGATCTTGGTTGTTGGCTGGCAGTGCACAAAGGGGAACCGTGGTAATCCACTCCAGCGTATTCTCTGTAGTCATTGCATATTGCTGGTGCTTTTTGGTATAAAATCTTATGTAAATCTCACTCTAGTAATAATTACTGAAGTTACAAAAGAATAAACGATTTTAACTTTTGCAGAAAGTAACAGAAAATCATTAGCCATCATATACCACCCTGCCATACATAGCAATAAAAATGTTTAATAATCGTGAAGAATGCTCATTCCTGTCCAGGCTGCCTCTTTTTTTGCCAAGGCTGAGCTATTTAATATATAAATTATTTAACGAACATTTGTCCTTAAAATATGATCATGTCATCATTTATGTTCAGTGCAAATCAACTTTTAAAAAGGAAAACATTTGCAATGATATTTGTTTCTATTGCCATCTGTGCTGTAAAACTTCTATTTATTAGTATTTTTATTCCATTTAGATATAATGTGATTTATCTCTTCCCTCAGCTTAGTAAACATTTAGGTAGTAATCCTCTGTAGTTATTTATGATTGGACTTGAGGCTGTTCTCAAGCACTTTGACAGCCTTTTTTTTTCTTTTTCTTTTTTTTTTTTTCCATTTTCCTCTTGGAGTGGCATAAAAGGGCCTTAAGTCAAAATCCAGTATATCTAGAGAAAGCCAGAGTAATTACTGTAAAAAGATGGAATGCAATAGTGCTGTCAGACCAGGAGATCTGCCCTCAGCCCCCAGGACAGCAGGACTAAACGAAGAAGAGTGGACCCAAAAAAGGAGATCTAAAGTTTTCTGCCAGTTCTGACTGGATTGACCTGGATAATCACTGGGATTCTCAGAAACACCCTGGTGGTGCTGTGTCCCCTGTCACTGCCAGTGGCCAGGTGCCCCCAGCCCACGGCTGGTTTCTGTCATCTCCCCGCCGTGCCTCTATTCTGCTTTATTTTCAACTGTGTCAGACCTTTATTCTGCTTCATTTTCGACTGTGTGTTACAGTAACTTACCCGGGTTTAGCCTTATAACCTTAATTATATGTGGAATGTGGAGAATGCTGTATTATTTTTCTGTACAAGAAGACAGTGAACTCTAATTGCTTACTTCAAGTACTAAAACACTCTTTGTGCTTCAGAACTTTGCTTAACTGAGCTATGTTCTAAAAAATAAATGTAATTACCAAAAGGTTTCTTCTGATTACCTCACTGTTTTTATTGTATTGATCTTATATCTTTATTATCTTTGGTTCTGTGTGAATAGTCATTACTAATGCTGCATTTATTTTTGTTTCTTTCTGTTATCCTCTAGGAGCAACATTTAAAATGCTAAAGGCGGTTTTAAAAAAGAGCCGAGAGGGCGGAAAAGGGAGCAAGAAAGACTCAGGTATGAACACTAATACAATATTTCATAATGGCAGGGAAGTGATGTCAGGCTAGGATTGTGTTTCTGCCCCTAAATATACTTCATTGTCCATTATAGGAGATAGCCCAAATAAGCCCACT
>JAOXNG010000021.1:9937609-9948170 GCA_028566535.1 Scolopax minor
GTGCACTGAGGCAGTGCAAGACTGAGAATGCTGCATGTTCTGTACTGTATGTACTGCTTAGAGGGGAAAATTAGAGATGTCTGTGTGTGTGCACATATGTATATGTTCATTATTCCTTCAATTTCTGCCCAGATGGGAATATTGTCTAGGGGCCTGCTATTAGTTTGAGGGAAGGCTGAAAAAAAGAGGGGAAAAGAAAAGTGATTGTAGACGTACCAGCTACAGTTCCTTAGAATGCATTTTAAAATCATACACCTTCTGCCAGTTTTGAAAAATACATTACCTTGGACCCAGTCAAAGGGTGGTGGTGTAAAAAGGCAGCTTTCTCAGAAAAAACAAGTCTTGTTAAACAAAATGCAAGATGAAGTGGTGGAGCTGCCACTTAAGGACTTCATGGGGAAGCCCAGAAGCCTCTCCAGAAGTTAAGTAGCTGATTTTACAAAATGAAGGATGTTACATGTCATAAGAAAGCATTTCAGAGTGTTTACTTGATAACTCGAAACGTCTGTGCTTTCCTGTGTTTCTCAGAAATTCTACTATCCGGCAGTGTTTCACAGCATCTAATTCCTCTCCTTTTTAATTCTTCAGAGAGGTGTTCCCATTTGCTTCTGTGAGCCTGACAGAAAGGTTTAGCTTTCCGGCTGAGCAGGGTTGGACACGGCTCCTGTGGAGCCCATCACCGTGTTTCTGAGCATCAGTTGGAGTGACGGGGTGGGGGTCCCAGCTCCGGCAGGCTCGGGTGGGTGAGAGTAAGAATTCGATTCTCAGGCTTTATATCCTTCAGCATTAGCTCCAGTCATTTTTGCAGTTATTCTCCTTCTGGTCTACCAGGGTTGCACGTAACCGTTGCAGTCTTTATGATGACTTCATACCTGCTTTTTTTTTTTTTTGTTGTTACTTTGCCAGCTTGTCGTAGCATCATACCTCTTAAAAGTCAAAAAGAGCTTTTCGGGCAGGTCAATTAGTCGATCCCCGATGAAAGCCGTGCTCTCTAATACTGTGCATCAGAAGTGTCAAAGGAAGGAGAAACCATCCCTTTGCCCAGGCATTCGTCACCACAGTCCTCAGACATCCACACCCTCCTCCCCTGCCCCTGGCACCGGCTCGCCCCGCCACCCCCACCTTCTCAGCAAATGCCTGGATTTTTTCATTCTTTCAGTTTTCCTCGAGCCAACGCAATCCCAGCTAATAGTACAAACAAAGCCAAAAGCCCAGCAGGGTTGGATTTTTTCCACTTCTCTTGAAAAACCAAACCGCGCTCTTGCTGCTGACGCTCTCCTCAGGTAATTTTGCTGGGATTTTGTTTAGTGGTATGATCTCATGTGGTTTTGGTGGACAGTGTTGTGCCTCCCAGAGACAGACATAAACAGAATTCCAACCAAGCGATTGGCTCACCCTATTAAACAAGAAGTGGTTCAGCACAGAGGGTTTTAATATGGTAAAAGTAAAAATTAAACATCTTTCAGGCTTGACCGAATGATTTTTTGACTGCCCTTTGTTACTCTCCTGTGGCTTCGGAAGGTGAAAGAAAGATGGCTGAAAGAATCAAAAGTTTAACCACAGGAAGGAATAAGAAAATAATTCCCTGGATCATGACGTCAGCAAGATAAGGAGAAGTACAGAGAAGTAAGGGGGAGAGTAACATTCACCAGTGCTCGTCCTGGGCTGCTCAGCGCTTGCCGGTGGTCTCTGCAGCATGTGGGTTATTTGGTGATTTTGATTTATGTTTCATATCTCCATGATTATGTTCATGTCTCCTATGCAATATATTATTTTTTTTTGGAGTAGATAGAGTAGCTCATACTGCAGTGCCTCTCGGTTACCAAAACATGGACTGGCCATGGCAAAGCCTGCAGCAAAGGAAAGCGACCGCAGCTTTCTGAGTAACTTTAAATGAAGACAGTTTCTTTAGGAATCTGGGAACACGATAGGTCATGTGTGAAGTGAAAATTGCACGTTGAATAAGTGAAAAGTTAAAAGTGGATCCATATGTATGGCTGTCATCATCCTCATTCATCCCTCCCTTCCTGCACACACCTCTTTGGTCCCTGCTGGGCTGGGTCTGTTATTGCCATCCCAGTACAGTATGACCATTTTTTCTTACTATTTCTTCTTTCTATGGTTTCAGGATCTTGTTCAGGCTTTTTTCTGATAAATATAAGTTGATTCTGTTTGTTGGGTTTTTTTTATATCTGCCAGAGTAGGAGCCAGGAGGTGACTAATAAAATCTGAATGTTGGTACGTGCATGCTCTCGGAAAGAAAAGGTAAAAATGGGGAGGGAATAGGATCGACGTGCTCACAGGCAGAACAGAAGAAGGAGCTGAGCAGTATGTGTAGGGGTTGTGCATTTGAGGACCTGGGTTAGCATGGTGCCAGAAGGGATCTGTCTTGATGAGACTTGTGACCAAGATAGACGTTGATGGTTTAGATGGAGCAGAGGTGGTCTGAAGTAGAGGGAATTAGAGTATTGGGAGCAGTTATGAAGAAAGTGGTAGTTTGGGGTGGGGAAATGCTAGGGACCTTTGTGGTGGAACAGTAGAGGGATTTAAGAGTTTGAGCAGAGTGTGTGAAAAAGTACTTCAACAGCAAAGTTCCTGAGCAGGAAGAAGAGTTTGTGGAAAATAAGGGCTTTGAGGAAGAAAAATTGATGTGTTTCAGAGGCAAGAGCTGAGGTTGATCACCAAGGTGGTGTGTCACCACGGCATGTTCCCTCCTCTAGTCTTTTCTATCCAGAATGTGACATTCCTCCCACCAGCATTCTCTGTTTGGCCATTGTTGCACTGGATTCATCCATGTTATGTCCATTTGGAGAGACTGCTGTAGCAGAATCACCAGCTCGGTGTTACTGGAGCACCAGGCTGCGGGCTGGACCAGGCAGCCCTTGTTCAGTGAAGATGCCTGTTGAACTCCACAGGAGCTCTCTCTGAGTCAGAATAGCTGGACCAGAATTTTCAACAGTGCATTGAAATCATTTATATCACCATTGTGAAAACATGGCCAAAAAAACTTTGAAATTTGCGCATGTGATATAGAGGTAGCATTTTATCTTTGTAAGAAAACTGCAAGGAAAGACTTATTAGTGTAGGTAAAAATAAATTTATGACCTTTTACTTTTTTTTTCGTAACTGGAATTGCTACCTCTGCATATAATGATAATAAAACAAATATTTCTGGGGTTTAGGGTAATTTTTTTTTGTTAAAATGTGCTTATTATGTTGCAGAAAAGGGTTATATTTTGATTAAAACATCGTATGTAAATGTTTCCAGATGTTCAAGCATTGTTCCTCAGTGTGATATTAGAGGTAGAAGTGAAAAAGTCTCATCTTCGTGTCATAATTGCCTTTTTTTAGAGAGAGATCTTTTTAACATTTTTTTCAAACCTGTTTGTATAACACAATCTTCTTTTTTTATATCCTCTTTTCATTCATGGATTTTCAAATGCTTACTAGTTCTGCTCTGAGCACTTCTTACACATAACTGAGACGTTTTCGTGTTTTAAGACTGTAAAGTGTAGCAGTTTTCTCCACGTCTTTAAATTTTATAAATTTTACATCCCCTTTCAAAATTTCCAATATGCTCCATCAGTTATTCTCCCCATCAGCTGCCAAAGTATTAACATCAGTCGGAATAAAATGAATAACAAAGCAATTTCAGTCAGCGTAGTGGTTAATTGGCTGTGCAGTTAGATATGCATATTAGGAAGCGTGGTTTCTATATTATTATTTCTGTCAATACGGCTTGTCAAAGAGGCACAGAGCCTTCAGGAGTGTTGTGGACAGTCTGGAGCACCGTAATCAAAAGTGGAATGTTGCTCATGGATTTCTGATAAGCATCTTTATGCAAGCCCTACTGCCTTAGTACATGCACAGCTATTGATTGACTGGGGTGCCTTTACAAGAGCTAAATAAATAACAGCACTGTTGTCACTTATCAGCAATACCACTTTTGCCTCAGCCCGCCGTGACCGTGCTTTTCGAGATTTGAAGCATGTTTTATTGTCTTTTAATCAAATACTGTTTGAAATAAGTTATCAGAGGAAATTAATTTAGCATTCAATACCACGTATTTCCTGCTGTTTCTAATTTTCAAAGATGGCTTTTTTCTGATAGCAAGAAGTTGACTTGGCTTTAAGGGAAATTTCTTTCTGTCTCTTCATTTTAGTCCAGGGGAGAACTCTGCAGATGAAACTGAGGGGTACAACTGCAGTGCCCAGTGTGAGTAAGCGCAACCAACTCTACAGTCCTAAAATTTTCTCAGCTTTCTCACACAGAGGGTCATTACCATGGTTAACCATAGGATGATATGCTTGATTATTATATTTTCCACGAATCACATAGTGTAGTTCACTGAACTTAATCTTTTGTCTTCTCCTTGGCCAAAGCTTGCAATAGTTCTTAACCTTTCTGAGTAATCAAGATGACATTAGTGACCTCTTCCTTGTCTTTCCCCAGTATCAGTTAATATATCTCTTTCTTATTGATTTTGATGTCCTCAGATCTGCCCAAGGTATCTGTAGCAAATTCTTCTAAACTAACAACTTCCTTTCTAGTTTGTAAATACAGTGTAGGCAGAGCCGATAGATCTTGCTGTGATAATAAGTTGACTTGTGAATGTAGCTGTGATTATAAGTAGAATGGAACAGTCTGATTTGATGAGAGTAAGTGTATTATAAATAACGATGTTATTCTACAAAGTTAAAAGTAACAAACATATAGAAGAGAAGCCTTGTACTTACCATCACTTAGACTTTTTTTTTTTTTTACTTTCCCAATAACAACACAGATTCCTGGAAATAATTTTCACTCCTCTTTCTCATAACTTTAGATACACTTGTGCCCAAGCATGTGCATGCACAAACATACACATCACAGATGTTTCCTCATAATGAGAAAATCATCTGTGATGTTAAGTTGAAAAAGAGAGCATTTCTCTAAGAGCTGAAAATGTTAAAAAATGTACAGTGGCAATATTCAATTGGTCAGAACAATATAATCAATTATTGTCTTCCCCCTTAGTTGACAGAAAAAATGAGCCAGTGAAATAACATGGGAAAGGAGTAGTGCTACTGGGTGTCACTCCATAGAGCTGGGATAAGGTGATGGGGAGGACTCCATGCTTGGATGCAGTCACCATCTCTGGCTCATGGTTAGTGAATCACCATAGAAAACTGCAGCAGTTGATTCCGAATTTCTGTGAGCACTAAACTGGCCAAATCCATCCAAATAGCTCTGACTAAGGCTGTGACTGGCTCAAGAGTCAAAGAGCTTCACCATTTTGGGGGCTTGGTTGATAAGGAAAATGTACATATACAATGGATATATACCATCCGTGATCCCAAATCTCAGAAGGCAAGATCGGGTTGAAGCTGGGTTTACCTGAAGGGCTGGGGAATTTGCATAGTCTACATATTGGAACAGCACAATGATGAGTGTTGCTTTTAATTACAATGATAGGTGTGTGTGTGTTCCTGGAGAGCTTGCTGCTGAAGCACGGAGAGAGACAGAGGGCTCAGCAAGAGAAGATTTGCTCAGATCATTCTGCTGTTCTGGGCCCTTAGCGGGGGATGCGCTCAGACACCTACTCAGAAATGACACAAGTGTTAACTCTTTCTTTAGCTCTTTTTTTTTTTTTTAACTGCAGCTGTATCTGCAAAGAAACGCCAACATGCTTCTAAAGCAAGTTGACTGCTTTCCAAATATGTTCTTTTATCCCTGCATATCTGCAACTGAGTTAGGGCTTCTCTAATTTACTTTACTAATTCAGCTCATCTGCAATTGTAAAATAAAGAAGAGCAGAGAATGACCAGACTTGGATACACTTAAAAAAATGCTGAGAAACTTTCTCTACCTTGAAGAGGAGTTGTCTGTAACCTTAATCCATGCTCATGTTGCTGAATTGCTGGAGTTGTTGGCTTTCTCAGTGACAGCATCTCTAGAGCCCTGGGAAGTAGGTGGAAAGATGGGGGAAAATGGCCATTGGCTTGGCTCCTCTTCAGTGGAGATGAGGAAATGTGAAGGAACTGAGGGCTAAAGAAGACACTGTTTCTGGTCGTTGGCCTGGGCCTGATTTGCTTTTATTGAGGTCAAGCACAAAATTTCCACTGCATGACCTGATCTGTTGTGCCTCTGTCAGCTCTGATGTCCCTCATGTACGTAGCGCTTCTGGTGTGACCTCCCTCCACCAAAACAATGCTTTTTAAGCTGTGAATGAGTTATTGCAAATAACAATGGAAATACATGTATTTTTAAAATAGGTTTGATGCAGTTAGTGGATGTGTTCACTGTATTTCACATGACAAGTATTATGAGGGAGCTTTCAGCAAAAATAATGAATTGCCATATTTATGGAAAACATATGAGCATGAATTGAATCATGCTGTTATTTTGGGTTTGGATATTCTGTGCCCACAGAGAGGGCTTTAGGAGTTGTGACAAAACAACAGATGTGAGATTAGCCCCTTTGGCTGTGTCTAAATGGATGCGTCTTCAAGTGTTGGTGTCCCAGTTGGTCAGAACATGCTGTGGCTTCCATCCAAGCCCCATCCTTCCACCCATGCTCTTCTCGGGCTGGTTTGTGTTTGCAGTTTGCCTTGCTGTGGATTTTAAATCTGCCTGGGGCATGCAGAGCAGCTCTCAAATACAGCTCTCAACTTCTAAAAAAATCCCCAGAAATGCTGTGAATGTCCATCTTTCTAAACAATCTGTTACATCAAGTGAAGTCGAATAGAACATTATATGGGCAAGGGAAGGTTGAGGAGAAGTTTACCATTATTTTATTGCTTGGAAGTTCTACTTCAGTTACAGGAGTATGACTGCTCACTTTACGTTCTACCAATTAATAGACTTTCTTTTTCAAGTGGTTAAGAAACGTGCAATGTGCTTTTGTTAGAAATTGTCCTCTAGAGTGTGTTACGTGTGAGGGCACGTAGGCCAGATGCTCGCTTCAGCTGTGCTGTCTTCTAATAGAAAACCAGTCATTCACCAAGATTGAGGCCAGAACGTTTTTTGTAATGGTAATTTTAAACTTGTGTAGAGATCTTCTCACATTAGCTCATAAAGTTTGCTTTTCATCACTCAGCACAACTTGACAGCTTTAGCTGTTTGTCTGACATGAATATAGTAAAATCCGCTGTATGGCATATAGAGGGAGAAGTTGGTGAAGAAAGGATAGTAACAACATTATTTTGCTGCAGCAACAACAGAAACAAACATCTCAAAGCGAGATTTTACTCTGTAAGACATTGCAAAACTGTGGTTTAGGGTGCAGAGAAGAGGAGTTGGTGGTCTGCTAGGAAGGACAGTGGCCTGCAAATACCTGAGTAAGGGACTTGAATTCCAGTTTGTAGCTTGCAGTGATTTCATGGGTTGTATGATTATCTAAATGAAAATGCAATTTGTACGTAAGTGTGCAGGAGCTTAGTTTCAAAGAGCCTGAGGTCAGCAAAGGTAAATAATTAAATGGGGAAAAATGCGATACATCTGCTAGATATCTATGGAGGCAGTTACTTACATCTGCTAGATATCTATGGAGGCAGTTACTTTAGATACGACAGTTATTAACACTGATACAAATTGCAAGTGACTCAACTGAAGACTCCGTGGATCCTTTCTATTTCTTCTACTGGTAGGATAACATTTGCCTGTCAGGGGGCTTATGCCTTGGACTTTGGGAAAGTAAGCTTCAGTGCAATGTGTGTATCTCATACAGCTTTTGCCAGCACTTGGACTAGGGAAAAATGCCACTGTTTGAGTTCCAGGTCACTGCTGGAGATGTGGGAAAGGCTCATCCTAAGCTGGTCATAGCAAGTGTGGTTTAAGGAAATAAATATGTCAGGATTTTGCCAAATTTTTCTGTTTATTTCAAGTCATTTATGTGATCTCTGCTGGCTATTTGATAAACATGCTCCTCTTTTTATTTTCCCTTTTCCCAAATGTAATTATTTGAATGGGAAGAAAAACTAAAAAAAACCCCAACAACCTATATGCAATCTAGGAGTAAATTTCCTTCTGCAAATAGTGTGCGGTGGTGCTTTTGTCTTCAGTAGGGTCAGTTAATGGCCAAAGTATAGCTTGGAAAAAAGGAGAATTGGGGGGAGAAAAGGAGCAGCTATTATTGCTCGATGATACTTAAAGTAAATACGTTCAAGATTGCTAAAAACTCCCGTTTCTAACTGTCACATCAAAAAGGGGCATACATAAATTAACCTGGCCTGCATAAGCACTGGTATCTCCGTGGTGCCCCAGCCTGGTCTTGACAACAGGCTTCTCTGGAACGGTTATTCCCGTTTCCCGGGGAGGAGCCGAGGTGTGGTAAATCAGCTCCCCGCTTGTGTTCCCTCTGGAATGATTCAAAGCAATGAGGCAGTGGTCAGATGGGCCATCTGAACGTTCCCTCTGTGCCCAGGACCTAAGAGACGTATCTGGGGCACGGCCAGAGTGTGTAACACTCAGTTGTGGATTGGCATAGCTTAAAGCAGGTTCCATGCTGCTTTAGCGTATGCCGTGCCTCAGTCATCCCTCCAAAAGCAATTCATTGGCTTGTGCTTTTCCCACAGCTGCGTGGCAGGCAAAAAAACAAAAAAAAAAAAAGAAAAAAACCCAAAGTGCAGGAGAGGTTAAGGATTATTCAGTTCAGCCTTTGCTTGTGCTTGTTAATGAAGAGCCATCCAGTTTATTCCAGGAGTACAGAGCTTCACCTATCTAAATGCAGCTGACTGTAAGTCACACCTGTGAAATGGGAAAAGGAATTTAACAAAGACTCGCTGAGTATTGTTGTTTCATTCTATTCTATTGTGCTAATGCTAAGACCCAGGACCATTAAAACAATGTCCTAGTTACTGAATGAATACCATTCTTCCTTCCTTCCTCCCGTGTGTAGGTCATAATGTGGGATTAATAGAACTAATTTGTGGGGAAAAAAAGAAGGGTGAAGCATAGTAACGGTGGAGAGGAAGAAGAAAAGGAAAATGGGTCGAGTAGGCAGAGCATTCTTCTGTTTAAGAAAAAAGAAAACCAGAATTATCTTCTCCTTGTGAAAATTTTCGATTTTTTTTTTTAACAAGGAATATTTTCCCAGTTAATTGGTTTGATTTTTATAGAGCTCTTGTAATTATTTTAGATGTAGAAAGGGCATAAAATACCGATCTTCATGTATGCCAGTACACCAAGCTTAGAGCTCTCGTGCCTTCACAGATGAGACTTGCCTGTCTTTCGGTATAAGTCAAATCTTTCCAAACTCCCTCTCAGCACTTACATTTTTGGGGCCATATGGGGGGCAGTTCCCTTAAATATTGTTCTCTGGCTTGTCTTGTGATTCCAGTTGCTCATGGTATCTGATGTCTATTAAGCGAGAAGGGCAGTCATAATGCATTGAATCTAGATTTGAACTGGTGGTTTCGCATCCTGTCATTTTATTTTACAGATACTGTTTGCCATTTAAATGTTCCCTCTCCATGTAATTGCTCTGGATGTTTGAATGTTGGCATCAGCAGGCGAGTTATTTTCTCTCAGTTCTGTAAGTGAATGTGACTGGGGTGAGGATTTCGTTCAGTGAAGACACATCTAGCTTTGTTTGAAAGGATTATTTGCTTTCATATCTTACTGTAGGACCGTTAGGGTAATTAGCAGTTCATCAGAATGGTTTCACGGGCCATTATTTGTGAGAAAAACTGGGACAAGGCTTTTTAGTTAGCCTGTGTGATTTACCAGTGTAATGCCAATAGATGTGAAGAGTCAACAGCCACAGAGGGAAGGTCAGCATTAACTTTCTTTCACAATTTCATGGTTGTTTGGGGGTTTTTTTTGAGTAATACATTATGTTGTGTCTTTTTTTTCCTTAGCGGATGCTACAATTTTTAATATGATTTGTTTGTATTATGGTAGTGTCTAGAAATTTCAGTCAGAGGTTGTGAGCCCATTGTGCTAAGCAGATGGATCGAATAGAAAAAGACAAGAAAGCTGAGGAAATAATCACTCTACTGCTGACAGTACTCTCTAGGGTAGGTTTCAAAATAGCTCGAGCTGTGTAAAATTAATAAGCTGTTCCTCATGTACTGAAATCCTCTTTCATATTGCATTGGCATGAGGGATCTCTGTAGAGAGGAGGGGCTGCAAATAAGATTTGCCAGAGGATGGGGTTGAAGATTCTGCCTCAAAGTCCAGGTTTTACTTTGAGTCCAATGGATGAGTGCTCTCCAACAGTGTGCATGAAAGTGGCCTGCGTGGAATTTGTTCACTGCAATGTCTCTGGGTCACTGAAGTCTGCTTAGTCCCTCAGAGCAAGGTTCATTAGGCATAACATTTGAATCAGTGTCCTCTTGTTTCTTTAGCATCTTTATAATTTTCTTCACTGATAGCAGAAAGACATGGGAAATCAGGGAGCATTACTCTTACCCAATAGAGAGATTTTAGTAGCTTTTTGAGTTACTAGTCAATCTGTATTCCCTTCTTGTCCCAAACCTCATGGGATTGTTTACCTGCTGTGCAAGCCAATAACACACAAAATCGAGGTATTAGCTATTTATTAGCAGTTCTGTGCAGAATTGGGTGCAAGGGGATCTTT
>JAOXNG010000021.1:9961001-9971017 GCA_028566535.1 Scolopax minor
CCTTTCTATTCCTAGTGGTTCATTACAGGAGAAAAGCGACGGTCTGTGGGGAAGTCAATGCCATTACCCAGAGCTGGTCACTAATTCCCAAGAAAAATGGTTGTGTAGGTTCTTGTTAGGTTTTTAGGTTCTTCTTTCTTTTACAAAGCCTGGCTGGGGAAACATCTTCAGTTTTCTTGGCACGTTTTAAATGCTTTCTGTGCCAGCGAGGTCTTGTTGTTGTTCTGTACATGTGATGGGTTTACATTGTGTGTTAGGTATTTGCTTTGTAGGCTCGTGGCTCCAGTCACAAGAAGGATGCTCTGTGTTAACAGGATAATTTACAGATGCATTTTTAGCTTTGTGTTCCAAGTCGAGATGTTGCTGTGCTTCTCCGCTGCTGCTGAGTTAGGCAGTGGGATGGGTTGTTTTCCTTTCCTAATGTAGGCAGAGTAAATTGATATATGGATTTAATTGCCTGCACTCAGAGTCTCTTATGATGGATCCCTTAAAATGAAGTGATATAAACAATTATACAGAATTAGGCCTTTCGAAGACAAAACAAGGTCTAGAAGGAGATTTTCTTCTGAAATGAATCTTTTGTCATACCTCTCTTGTCAGGGAAATTATACTGGTGTAAAGGAAATGCAGGTGAGCTCATAAGTAGACTTGGATTATCCTGATTTGTCTGCTAAACACTGTGCTTTTTAGGAATATATTTCAAATTGAATACATTTCTTCTCTGGGCAAAGTGAGGTGAGTAGTAAAGCGCAGTTGTAGTTCATTGCGACAAAAGGGGCTTCCCAGAGCTTTGCTTTTCATCTCCCTCTACCTCTTTCTGCAGAAAAAACCTAAAGGTGGAAGTAGAGGGGGAAAAAAAGCTTGTGAAGCAAACTGCAAACTGTGTTTGTGTGTTTGGCTTGTTGCAGAAATATCTTGGGTTCAGGCTGCCGTCGCTGCTGGTTCTTTGACACTTGCATCTTGCAGATCTGTCATAAATGGAGATCCATCCAGAGTAGCACACAGGATTGGGTTTTGCTCCTCAGAAGAGTAATTCTTCTTAAATCCAGTTTCCAAGAAATTCCACGCTGGCAGCTTCCTGCATGAAATAGCTTTTCTACAGTGTGAAGGTGACAGTCTGAGGATGTACTAAAATTTGGTACTGATTCCCTGTGTGATTTGAAGAGGCAAATTCTGTCCTCATTTACTTTGTCCTTATTAGTGGCTGAATTCCAAACCGTAGAAATATCCCTCAAGTGGCTTCATAAAAGATTGGAGATAATCTGAGGCAGCTGATTTATTATTCTCTGTTCTCAGGCCAGAGAAGAGTTACCGTAAAGAGATACCTCATATACATTCAGATCCGGGGGAAAACTGGAGTTACATGTTTTGTGGATTTTAATGCACATAGCAATGTCTTTAAAAAGGTGACTGTGAAACATGTTTAAAACTTTACACCACAGCAGCAAAACTGACATTCAAGAGACTGTAGTTCTTGCAATTTCCTTTTAAGTGGGAGAAGCTTCGCTGCTGAGTTTAATTGCTCTGATTTGTGGCTCATGGACCTTCCAGTCACACTTTCCTTTCAAGAAAACTTTCTTTTTTTCTTTTTTTATTGGATCTTTCACACTTTCCCTTTGAGTCTGATGCTGTGAGGTGCTGGGTGTCTTTTGGGAAGAGTTAGATGCTTTTAACTCCTAGAGACTTTCCTGGATGTTGGATACATTCAGCACATTACAGGAGTGTCCCTTAAAGTTCCCTTTGATTCTGCAGAGTGAAGAGGGGACAGCAGTGATGGTGAGTGTGTTGTGCCAGGCTAAATAGGCACCTATCTGTAAAAGCACAGTTTTATAAACTGAGAGATTATTCACACTAATAACAACATCTTGTGGGCAAGCCTGTAGTTTTTACATTATAATCCCTGTAATCTTTTCCAAGTTTTACAAACAACTCTCTCCCTGGCCAGCTCAGCTGATAATACTGTTTCTTCCTAATACATCCTTGCAATACGCGGCCAAAAAATGTCACACAAAGTAAATGGCTTTACTCTGTAACTTGCTTAGTGCATTATTTTCAGTTTTCCCAGGAGACATTCTTAGACTTCAAAGTGTACAATACATAGATGGTATTTCAGCTCTTATTTTCTTTAGCCATCCTTTTTTTTTCTACTTTGCGCTAAAGAATCCGTGCCACTAATTGGGACAGCAATTTCTTGTCGTATCATGCTAAGTAATGTATTTCTCACCTGGTACTCAATGGATTCTTCAATTGTTTATTACACTTTGGGCAAACTTAGCAATTAAGGGCAACATGAATTTTTAATTAAGGAAAAAAAGTGGAGGACGGGTTATTATTTTTCAAGCAGTCTATTGGGTAAATTTAAATTTCCCATTACCTCATCAAAATGCCAGTACTTTATATGCATGCAGAAAATTTCATCCTGCTCTTTGTAAATTTGAAACAGCCAAGAGAAAAGCTGTTCCTTTGTTGGAGCAAATATGGGAAACATTCTGTCCTTGTTAGAAATGATACTGTTCAATCATCTTGCAAAGCTGCCTTCTACTTTTTCATTTAAAAATTAATTTCTAATGGCCTCTCAGTGTGGTAAATAGTAACAGTAACTGGTTTGCTCAGGAAACACTGTTGCCATTTGAGATTCATGATTCTGGATGGAATTCTTTTCCTTTTTAAAAATTAATGAATTTACCAAGGATTAACTGATTGTGAAATGTACTGATTTGTTTCCTTCCTGTCTGCTCGTTTCAAGTGACTTGATTGTATTGGAAATCAATATTAGTGTTGAACCTGCGTGTCTCTACCTGTAATTTCTGTCTCTAACATGTATGTATGCATGTGGCAAGAAATGCTTTATCTTCCTGACATAAATTTGTCTGCAATGTCACTCAGCTTTTTATGTGTCAGCAGTATCTTTGTTGTGTTTATCTGCATCCTGCAGAATTGTTTTGAATTTTTTTTTAAATATATTTTTTAGCTTCTCTTCATTCTTACTTTTAGCATCTGAATAGTTTAATTTTATTCTAAGTATTTTCCCCAGAACTATGCGTTCCTAATGCTGATCTGAAAATTCTTTATGATCTTTTTGTATTCAGAAGTAGTTATGTGCCCATTAACATGAGAGCACTGAACAAGTGGGAGAGACACAAGAAAGGGAGGGACACAAGAAAAGGAGGGACATGATTTACATTAAATGGAACACAAATTGTTGGAATGACTAATTATTCAAAAAACCGCACCAAGTATATTTTCTATCTGTGTAATATTTTGCTCACATCAAGATAAAGTGCTTCATATTCAGTTTGACTTTTTACCTAACCTTTCCCAATTCATGAAATAATCTTCTTTTTTTTCTGACTGACACTACTCATTAAATTGACTCAAATTTCTAAACTGTACAGCCCCAAGCCTGCAAATTTGCATGTAATGTGAATTTAATGTTAGTTAAAAAACATTGCCAGCACACCTCACTGTTGGCTTCCGATAGCATAATACTTTTCCTGGAATTTGGACTTAATATTGCATTTCTTGGAGAGACAGAGAAATGAAATACAAAGAAACTTGATTATTTCCCTAAATCCTAGACTGAAACAAAAGCTAGACATTAAAACTGTAGCAAAACAAAACAGAGTCCTTGCCAAGCACCCTTAATCATTAAAAAATTCTTCCTTTCCCTGCACAACACTGTACTTAGTTCATAAGAGCTTTTGTGAGAACCTAAGTAGCATAGTTGGCTTCGTGCTGTTATACCCAATAGTGAAAAAGAAGCAATAGATGTTATTTTTTTGAACCTGAATAAGTAATTGGTAGGGTTTGAGATGTGGCTATTGTATGTTTAGGCAGAGCAGAGGAAAAGGAAATAGGTAATAGAGACATAATGATATGCATCCTTATTTTCACAAACATTACCTGTGCTATATGCCTTATAAATTTTTGGGTATGAATTTTATGTTCAATGTCTTCTTTAAAATAAAATACTCCTTCTACCTGTTAAGGCTGATCTGGCTGAGAATACGTGATGTCAACAAGACCATCTGGAAGAGAAACTGAAATATAGCTAGACCTTTTCAAATAGTTCTCCTATTTCCTGTTGCATTGTAGTCTCAAAACATTGATTTCTTGTGATCTGTCAGGACAGGAATAAATGGTCTAAATTATTGGAGAGGACAGTACTTTAACTCCTCTGGATTTACATAAAATATGCTTAGAGTTCGCCCTAAATCCTTTGGGAGGCGATGACCACGATTCAGTCAGTGAAGGAGGACTTTGTATCACTCACTGCGTTTGTAGGGCAGTGAGCGTAAATTGTGGTGACAATGAGGAAAGTGCCTGGATGTCACTGCAGGAGAAGCTGGAGGACAGCAGGTGGCCAGCTGGCGTGTAACCCACTGGTTGGCCAAGCGGCGACCTGCACCGGGAAATCCTGATCCTCATACCTTCCAGCACCACCAGAGTCAGGGCCTGGGAACACATCAGCCCCCTTGTAAAAATGGAAAACGTCATTGACGTAATGTATGGCTTAAAAAACAGCCCCAAAATGGGGAATGAATTTTCTTTAAGTCTTCTACCCAGCCGACTGGTGGGATTTTTTTCCAAGGTGATAATTTCTAACCTCCCTTCAGTTCCCTACTGGATCAATCCTGAAACGTCACACAAAAGGAAGGATTCACAAATTATCTTTCTCTTCCCAGCAAGGAAATGAAGTGCAGGCTTCAATTGCAGTTGGTAACTGCAAAGGCTAGAGAAACCTTAGCTATATCTCTTTTTGGCTGTTTTTACTCAAGTGTCACTCTTGTCCCCGATGTCATACTGGGGGCATGCTGCATCCAGGTTCTAGATCAAGTAACTTGGTTTCTTGTTCAAATTGGAGTTGTTCAAATACACCTGTTCACTTACTTTGGAATCATTTGTTTTTTTATGAAAACCAAGTGGCAGAAACATTGAAAGCACGAAGCAGTTATCTAATAAATACAATATTCTAAAATTTCATATTAAGACGTAGACGTCAAGTGAAAGGACTCCCAACTTCCATCCTTGCCCTCCACGTGGAATTTAATCCTGCAGGAAAAGATGATTCCCTTACATCCTGTTAAAAGTGTTTGTAAGCAGTGAGTTTGCCATTGGCCTTAACATCAAACACCTGTAACAAACTTGAATAAGCATATGAGTTCCAAGGTCACCACTACCATGGAGTTTCTTTGATTACTTACATTGTGCTTTTGATGAGTTGTCATCATATCCTATTGATCTTTCTCTGTCCCTACTTTAAGACTTAAAAGCTGTGAGGAAGGCAGCATAGGCATCTTCTAAAGATGTAAGAAGATACTCTGGCCCCTTAATTTAGGGTAAAGACAGGCAGGTAAAGAAATGGAATAGATCTTCAAATGGTGTAGTAGAAAGAAGCTGCAGTGGTAGACACTTTAAGGATCTCAGCATATTATTAAAAAAGGCTGAATTTGAATTAAAATACTTTCTGCATAGTTGAAAACGTTGGGCTTCAAATCCTGAGTTAAATTTTGTCTTCATTCATATAGCTTCGGCTTCTAGCTAATGCAGGTCTCGTATGGGTATGTGCAAAAGGCAAATGTGCATTTCCCTCAGGCATAGAAACAGAGGTAAGAGCTGTCATTTATTTTTATTTTTGTACAGCATCCAGCAAAGGAAAATTGCATTAAGGTGCTGTAAGAATAGGATTGTTAATAATAAAATTTAAAAATAAAAATGCAAACGGAAATCAGTCCTTTTCCCAATTTTTCCAACTACCTTCTTAAACTTGTCTGGTTCAGTTATGTATGGTTCAGTGCTGATTTTGTAATAGCTATGGAGCTACAAACCACAAGATTATGCAAAATCAAAGATGTTTTTGGTTCTGTTTCCATTTCTGATGCTTTGTATCCACAGAAGAGCAAGATACTGCAACTCATAGTGATGATTTTGTTGTTTCAGGGTAATATACATTTCTGGAGAAATGAAGGAAATATTACATGAAAATTTAATGGGTCTTTCCAAGTAGGGTCATGTTCACTTCTGTTACTTTCCCAGAATTTATTTTTTTATTCCTTTTATCATATAGTTCTGGAACATTATTGTTGTTGTACTGTTTTTTGTCATTTATATCCCCACATCCTGGAGAGCCTTAGATGGTTTGTGTGTCTGCAACCTTGGTGTGACACCGAGACTAGCACAGCCTTTCTGGCCTTTTAGAAAAAAAATAATATTGCAACCCATGTCACTTGTAGAAGTCATTAAACAGCAACTTTGCAGTCTAAGATGGCATCAAGTGTTGGTGGTGAGTATTGTTCTTTTAGCTAGTGCTTTGCAGTAGTTTCTCTTCGTGCCTACTTCATTAGAAAATAAGTTGAATCCTGCTTTTTCCTTTATTTCCATGTGGCTGAAAGTTTGTGGAGTAGCTGAGATTGGAAGGGACCTCTGAAGATTATCTAGTCCAACCCCTGTTCCCAAAACGTACCTCTTAGTTAGTCAAATATGCAGCATTTTTATATATACCTTCCACAGGGATTTGTGGGAGTAAATTGAACAACAGCCCAAATATTGTTATTTTTCTGATGTTGTTTATGTTTGTTTAGAACTTTGAATTCTTTCCATTTTATTTAAATCATTAACATAGCTGTATTTGACATGTTACATATGCATTGGATAAGAAAAGAAGAAAACATTGGGAAAAAAATGTTTAATTAGAAATAGCAAATAGACTCTTGTAAGGAGATTTAGGAGGTATTTTAAAAATTCTGAAATTACATTTGAAATTCTTAGAGCAAGTGAGCATTGCCATAGAGAAGATCAGGCTTTTTCATGACCATCGTACTTTCCATAGGTTTGGTTTGTCAGTCTCTCAGGTGATGCCTGCCTTGTTTTTCCCCTGGCATAATGATGCAGTAGCTGCTGATGGAGGTCTCTGCTGTGGACATATTGCTATCAATAGCAAGTCAGGAAATGCAAGCACTGGAGGTAGAATCTCAGGGTTCTTTTTATAATTCTTGTTAACTTCATTTCTTGATTTTGCCGTAGACAAAGTAAAGATCAGGAGCTGAGGTCCTGCGTTTGTTGAATCACTTGTAGGATACACTGACTTACAATGTGAAGCGGAGCCCAAAGACATTTAGGAGTACTTGGTCACACTTCCTAGAGCTCTTACAGTCCAGTTTGTGTTGAGAAGGTTTGGCCATGACAAAGATGTTAAAAAGGACTGAACTACTGAAGGAAATCTAATTAAGTGGTCATCTGCCAATTTAGTGCATATTGACCTGGTGGCACCTTTGCCAGTTATTTTTGCGCTCATTGTGGGATGGCCTTTAAAGATTTCAAACTAAGGGTCCCACAAGACAGCGGTCAGCAAGAACATCCTTCATAAATTTTGTTCTATACATCTTTCTGGCTCGTTAAAGCCTTCATTGTAGTTATAATGCCACTTATTAATATATTTTCTTCCCCTAGTAAACCCAGGCAGAGAGGAAAAAAAGAATGTTCTGTTGCAAACATTGCATTTTCCATTAGCGTGTAGAAAAATGAGTCCTTTTCTCTCGGTCCCTTCTCCTAATGTGTCCTTAAATGGTCATGCTTCTGATAATGCTGTTGGGAGAAATACTTCTGCAATTTGCTTTGACCTTTTTGCTCTTCCTCATATTTTCCCATTAGTCTCAACCAATATAAAACTAACTAAGCTTGACTCTTAAAATGAAAACTGCCCCAAATCTCTTTGGGAATCATTGAGCATTTAGGAGCCAAAAAAATGCATATGTGATATCTGCGAGTGAACTAATTAGACAAGAAAGTTTTCAGGGCCTGTTGTTCTGAGAAACACAATTTTCTCTATTTTCTGCCTTACAGAACTAGAGATAGTTATGAAAAATGGAGGAAAGAGGGTTAAGTTCAGAAAAAAAACCCCACATTTTATAGATCATTACACGTGCGTTGAAGACAGCTGATGGGCCTGTATTGCTGTGTTTCCCCCTCTGCCTGTCATAAACCCCACATGACAACCTTGGAGGGTCATTTGAGTGAAAATTGCTCTTCATGAGCTTGGTTCCATCTTTTAGTCTATTTTCCTTTAGGCAGGCATCTTTCTCTATAATATACAGTTTCATTATTCTGAGTGCCAGTTCAGTTACAGGTAGGAAAATTAGCAGAGCACAATATGGAAAGCTATTTCTGTACCGAATTACTGAAATATCAGGGAAAAAAATGGTAGCTCAAAGGAAAAAAGAAAGTTTAGTGTATTTTGGTTCTTTTCACCCCATCTATCAAGATTAAATAAATGTGGTTTTACTTCAAATTAGCTTGATAAAACATCGAAACTATTTAAAATAACGTACATAAAATACACTCTTGTGGCAGTAAACTGCAGTACGATGGATTATCTGTAAGACCAGGTTGGTTGGACAAGTCGATTCTGTTAGTTTTGCACTAAGAATCCAAAATTGTGGGAGAAGTTCAAAAGAGGAGATTATTATATTGCACTGATCATTGTCAACACTGAGAAGAGAGAAAAGCACCGGGTGGGCATGTCCAGGATAAATGGTCTTTGCAACAACTTGTTCAAAAAGCCATCAAGACGAGCGCTTCCAAAACTGAAGGTCTATTTTTAAGATGATCGAAATAGAAAAATTACACTGATTGTCAGTTATCCGGAATTGTTGTCAGTCATTTGGGTGATTGTACTTGGCAGTGTTAAATGTAGCAAAGGTTTTCTGTGCCCTGTTACTGTTGTGACATGAATGACAATGCGTTGCCTCAGTGAATAATGGGATGCTGGTCTGACTTAAACGACTTCTCAACAGTCTTCTCCCCTCAACCCACAGGGGAAATGACTGGGAGGGGGCAGTGGAAGCAGCTGCCTTCCTCCTGCTGCTCTCTCCTCTGTATTGTCATGTGTGAGCCAGAAAGACAGAATTTTATCTAGCATACCCATTTAGGAATTCAATCGGGGCAAAGTTAATAATAATAATTAAAAAAAAAAAAGCCCAACTCAAGTCAGTATTTCTTGAAAAAGATTTGAGTAATCAGAGGAAAGCTTGTGCCTGTCCCGTGCACAATGATTAATTTACTTCCATGAGAAACAAATACTGTTGTTGCTGAAGTTGGTATAAATGTTATTAAAAATGATGGTATTGTGCTGCTATATCAAGAGCAGAGCACTATTTTAATATTTTAAATATTATTAAAAAATCTCTAGTAACGGAGGCAGTACAGACTGTAGCTTGGTGTAGTTGCAATCATCCTTCTACCAAAGAGATCTGAAGTTCCTCTTTGCAGTGACTGAGTAAAAAAGTGTGTGTTATAATTTGCCTGTGTAGGGCTCAGAGCCTTGAAAAGCAGTTTCTATCTTTCTTCAATTTAAAAATCACATAGATCTGTCATTTCCTACTGAAAAGGCAATACAGCGACGTGTTGTACTAATGAATTTAATTATACTTATCTAGGAGATGGAGAAGATTCAGATAGATGTAATATTTACCTTCATAGTTCTCGGATCAGTTAGTATGTTTTATGTACACTCCTTTGATTTAGCCATTATACACTCCAGTAATGGCAGGTACTCCACAAGAGTCATTTCTGTCTCAGGTTGTGATGCTTTGCAGCTGTGATTTGGTAGATTTTAACAACATTTTCAGACTTGTTAGACTAGTCATGTAAATCCTTCTTAGTTTAGGGATCATTGACTAATTATGCTGTAACAGTTCCTTAGGAACCATCAGAATCCAGCTAGCAACGTTGGTGCTCTGCAGTTGGGTTGAATATTTCTTTTAATATTCTGGGTTTAATCTTGCCCCGTACAAAAGCAGCAGGGAAATAGTGCTTGGAGTTTTGAATAAGGAGATATTTATTTTTTTAAGGTTCCATATGCCTGTCGTCAGAACGTGGATTCTTTCTGCATGCTAAATGAAGTAATTCTATTTAAGAAGAAAACAATCCCAAACACACACACCCCCCACACCCCCCAAACTTAAGACCACTTCAGGGTAAGATAGGCTGAAGCAGACTTGTCTTCCTGCTGCTGCAAA
>JAOXNG010000021.1:9976316-9989132 GCA_028566535.1 Scolopax minor
CCCATTTAGCTGTTTAGGGGAGATAGGATGAATGTATAGCGAGGGGCAATTCCAGGAGGTGCATTTCCACACCTTCCCTTGGTACCAGCTCCATCTGTTGTGTATCCGTGTCTGTTCCATGGGGTTAGCACAGGACGTACAGACCCTTCCAAGTGGTACTTACTCTTTTGCAGCTCCAGAGACAATTGCTTTTGATTCCACTGTTCTGCTGCTTCGCTTCAGTAGCCATCAGATGAGTTATTCCTAATTTACTGCGGTGTTAGTGAGAAAAGAAACACTCCCTGGGCTCGATACTTACGCTTTGAATGCTTTTACCTTCATCATAACAACTTAATAAAATGCAAACAGGCAGAAATGAAAAAATTTCTTAGGTTGGTTTTGGTGATATTTCAGAAGCTGGTGTGTGTGTACAGTATGGATTTTGGGTTGGTTTTTTTTAGACATGAGCAAAATTCCTTGACATAGCAAAATCTGCCTTGTAATGTCCTAAATGTGAAACCTGACTTTTAAACCAGTAGAGGCTATAGAGGCCATTTTTTTCCCTAATTCTCTATTACTGACCTTGTAAAAGGCCTATTAAGAAAGAGTCAGTGTTGATCACTTCTTCCACAGTCACAATTTATGAGACTATTATCTCACATAATCCAAATAGGCAGTGTTACTCTGCACTTCACGCTACAGTCCTCCTATTTTGTGCTCAATAAACAGTTAGCTGCAGCATTAACAAGTATTTGTATAGAAGCCCTCAGTTTAGTTAATATTTCTGCAGGCAAGATTCTGATCGCAGCAAAACCGGTACAAACACAGAAAAAAACATAGAATAAAGATGAGGAAGATCCCAGGGAAGTTGGACCTGCTTGAATAGCAGAGGCATGGTGATTAAGACTCTAGGTATCCCCCAATGCATGAATCATTCCAGTGTGAGTGGCAGCATGGAGCCCTGACAGTCTCTTCCTGGGCTCTAACCCAGCCTGGAGACTCCAGCTGCAAATCCCCCGGCTCGCCTTTCCCAGTGTGCTGATTTCAGTGCAAGTATCCCAATAGTCACCTTCCTGTCCTGGTTTTCCTCTCCGTCCCCTATTAGTGATGGTTATATTTGCCCCCTGTATTGCCAGTTTGTCCTTGATTTCTTCTTCCCCACCTTCCTCTCCGAAGTATAGGCTACTGTCATATTTTGATTCCTTGGTATCGCGCTTGTCGCATGGTCTGCTTGCTGCATCCTCTTGTTATAACATTGTCTTTTCCTCCAGCTATATATCTGATTAGTATTCGCCACTTTAAAAAATGCTTCAGTTTTATTCTCCCTATGGACTCTCCTTTAAAAGTGTTTACTTCAGGCGAAGGACAGATTATGCTATCATGTTGTAAAATCCTGATAATACTAATAAATGCCTCTAATGGACTCAATGCTGTCCTTTTTTTAACAGAAGACCATTGAGTAGGTGTCCCAGAGCAGTACCCTTAGAAAGGAAAAGTCAAATGACAAAAACAGAGATAAAGCTAGCTGGATACAGTAGAAAATTAGAAATATTGGAGTCTATCAGTCTGGAATCTATTTGCAGTTTCCAATTGCTCTGCTGACAATAATGGGGTTACAGTCGTGTGAAAACTGAATCAATAAAATCAACAACATGCCCTCTGAGTGGTATAGCACATTGCATGGCATAGAATATTGTACTGTCTATTTTTCCCCATAAAACCAAGCCGCTATTGATGCAGTATAGAAAGGGGGTAGAAAATATATTGGTGGTTATTTCTGTTTCTCTGAGCAGGACTGACATTCGCTGCTTGGATTTTGCTTGAAGTGTTGGATTATCGATAGAGAATTAACAGCAGTTGTGAGAGGTTTTCTCTTCATTTATATCCAGTTATGTCTTTTACTTTCCAGCATGTACATCACTGCTGCAGTGAATGCTTTTGGGGAGCTTGACCTTGAACTGGTTGCTTTATATTTGGAATCTATTGGAAGCCAAACTGTGGCCTGTAACGCAGAGAGCCTGCTGCTGGGAACCAGTTACCCTGGTTCCCTTCCCGTGGCGTGTTGGGTACAGACGGCAGAGCCTGAGGGCTCTGTGTGTGAACTCTACCTCCAAACCCTTCCCACCAGCTCTGCCTGCAACCCACCGATGCAAACTGGATACAGATTCCAGAGGAGCAAATTATATGGTGTTTATGGTGCCCACGGAAAGACAGATGATGGGTGACACCTCTGAGGTAACAGAAGTGGAGCTACAGTGATGTTTTTAAAACTCTTAACTGGGAGCTGCTGCTGGCAGGGCATCAGCGTGAGCAGTTCTGCAGTTCAGCTGGTGGGTCCCAGATGGTCTGAAAGGGTTCACAAAGCGTAAATCTTCAGGTGCTTTGAGAACAGGCTGTGTTACCTGACCGAGTCCAGGTTTCTACACAGGCCAGGTTGCTTTTTTCTCTCTTGTTGCGTGTGATTGTTGGCTGCTGAATGTAGAGAAGAAGGTCACGCTGGTTGTTGGAGTTGCAGAGCTGGGCTTTCTGACAGTTGTCCAAAGGTCAGGCTGCTTGTTCTTTTGTGATTTGTCTCGAGTGTAAATAAATAAATGAAACACATTGAGGCAAAAAATCCCAAACTATAATAGTTCAGAGTATCTTTTCAGATGAAACGGCACTTTATTGCCATACAAAATGTTGCATCGAAGAACGTGATGAAAACAAACCAATTTGGCTTCTTTTGAAACTGCCCTCTTAAGACTGCCAACTTGGAAAGCAACTGAAAGAAGCAAGGAAAACCATTGATTGTTACACATGATGTGACAGCTAAAGTGTCTTCTTTAAAGGAGAAGAAAGTTCCTCAATAGCTCTCCACCATCAGCACAAAATGCTGCAAAAAGCAATTTACTATATGCTGGACAGAATTAATAAATTGAGTTATTGATGTAGTATCCAGGTCACCACCTAAACTGGAGGGAGGACTCAGGGGCACAGTGTCTTGCTCAAACAGTATGGAGGTTTTTTTCTGTGCACAAACTGTATTTCCTCCAAGATCCACAGCTCATACTGACTCAGCGCTGGAGATAATGAATCTTTTTCTGAAGTTGAGGTTTCTGCGTATTAGTGACAGTATAATATATTGAGGCTGAGACTGATAATGGTACTAAGTAATCATCCCTTTTAAAACAGGAATTACTTTGATGAGCATTAACATGAATATCAGTGTAAGTACAGGGTGTGCTTAGTACCATTTAACATGACCTTCATTTTGATAACAGCTCTAATTAGATGGTATTCTGTAGAAGCTGACAATCGGTTGTGTTTGCATTACTACGGTACCTCGTGGGTTCTGTTTATCTGCAGTTTTGAGACTTTAGCTCTTTCTTTATCATTTTTGTCTTATACAATGAGTTCAATCCCTTGAGCAGGTGAAATATCCACAATGTATATAAGTGTTCCCAGACATGGGTGCTGGGAGGAGAGTGCTCTTCAGGGCTGTGGCTTCAGTCCCACAGTTCTCAGGTAGGGCCGTCCTGGCTATTCCAGAGGAGAAGGGGGATCAGTTCAGTTGCATGAGCCTCCTGAAGCAGTGTACCACAAGGTCTCTTGGACACTAATGCTGCCCTAGGAAAGGTGATAATACACCTGGAATAACATAGTCTGGGCTTTGAGGGATCCAGGCTTGTTTGACACCCTTTTGGACGATTTGCTTGTTATTTGGTTGTGCTTTACATTTATTTTATCAGGTTGAGGTACCATGTTACAAAAGCAGACTTTTTCACCCACCAGAACAATTAGAGCAAGATTCATTCTTTAGGTCCAACATCTTTTTTTAAGATGCACTTTGTGTTTGCATAAGCCTAAAGGGGCTCACTCTGTGAATTTCTTCATCACGCTTTTGTCCTTGGTTGTCCTGTCTTGGGAGTGAAAGTAGATCTTATGCCCTCTTGAGGCTCCTTTGCAAGTGTTGGATGCAGTTCTGTTGACGTTACTGTTGAAGAGGTTCAGTGTGATTCTAATCCAAAGCTTTTTCTGTACCCTTTCCCTGATTCCTGGCATGTGTGTACCCTCTGCTTTCCCTTAAACCCACACCTGATCTGTGCGTGGAACTGCTCTTACGTAGGCTTCGAGGGGGTCAGGTCACACAAAACCTAAGACTCTTAAAAAGCATCAGTTCCCAACATCAGCTTGTGATGGGCAGAGAATCAGGTCTGGCCTTCCTATTAATTGTGCTGTTAGTTCTGGATTGGAAATGGTGAGGACAATTGCTTGTGTCTGTGAGATGTTGAAAAGCAAACTTCTACGGAACATAAAAATGCCTCAATTTGGAGCTCCTCCTTATTTTTTAAGGTGCCTTTTGGGATTGTGGGATCACATATCCAAGTTTTCATTTCAGCTGTTAATTCTAAAAATCTATTTTTTGTTGTGAAAGTTCACATTCCCTTATTTTTTGATATTGTAAGTTTATGTGACTTTAGGGAGGATTCCTGGTCATGAAACAGGTGACACTTTTCATCACTGCTACAATTCTGCATAATGCAGATAGGAATAAGTCAAGTCTGGGTCTAAAAAGATCAAAGAGGTTTAACAGGAAATAAAAGCAATTGCTGCTTAAGGAAATAGTCTTGTGGTTTTTTAATTCATTATAGTTCTAGTTTAACAATCCTAGGGCTAAATTTCACATACAGCCAAGATTCTGGATGTAGATGAGTCTGGATTTCTCCAGAAAATGTAGAAATTGCTCTTTTGGGATTTGTGAATTATTTTTTTTAACTTGCATGCTGTTGTACATAATTATTAATTTATCAGAAGGTATTTTGAAGTTTCCACTCCTTCTCTTTTAGTCTACAAGGAGTTAGTAGCTTAAGGACACTGACACTGAACATCATGTATTTTTTTCCCCGGGCAGTAGAGGGAGAATTGTTTGGAGACGTGGCCCGTGGCTCTGAGAGCTGCTTGTACTTTCTGCCTCGTCATTAGAAACCAAACAATTTGTCAGAATTTTTGCAGATTAGGATTAGAAGAAGGACAGGATGAACGATTGATGAAAGGGGGAAACCCAGGGTGACTGAAGCCCTGCTCTGAGCGTATCATCGCTTTATCTGAGCGAATCACTTTATCTGAAGCACTCTCATCACAAACACTTGGTGAAGGCTTTTTCTGTTGAAGGTCAATAAGGATAAAAATTGGGTTTGCCAGTTGGATGAGAACTTCATTACTATGTTTCAGAGACCAAGGCACACATCATTTTTAGCTCTGAAACTCAGGCAGTTTAACTTCACCGGGCTAATTAAAAAAAATAAATATTTAAAATGTGTTCTCTTAAAAGTAGTAACAAGAAAAGTGCAGAAGTACTTAGCTTTGAATAGGGTAAAATACACTTAAGAAGTAATTAAATGATTTTTAAAAAATGATGCTTATTTTTCCCACAGATATTTTCATCCCAATAAAATATAATAGAAGAGTGCACAGTCGAGCATGGCAGACAGGAACCATTGTGCTCTTGGAGTTAAGGATACATTAGTGTTTTTATTACAGTCTTGTGTATTTGGTGAGATAAGATGCTTATAGTAATTGGTTCCAGACTGAAACGTAGCTTGAGAGACCGAGACCTGAGATCCCAAGTTATATTTTTAGAAATGTATTCTGGGAATTACTTAAGCTCCTGTGGTTTGTTTATGGCACCCTGGATTCCCAAGGTCCCCATTAAGGTTCCCGGTTGCGTTGAAGGCAGTTTTGTATGAACAGGTAGGTAGGTACAAAACCCACTCAAGTAGTTCACAGTCTTGTAGCCTCAACAGCAGGTTGCAATTCAAATAGATGCTTAACCCCACCGGCCGGGGGTCTGTGAGTGTATTACCAACTGAAGATTGTGTCTAGAACTCCACTTAGGCATACCAAGGTCTCTGTGGAAGCCTAAAGATTAGCATGTCCATCCTGTATCCAGAGGGCCAGAGTGGAGGCACTTGCTGGCAAGTAGGACTGTTGGGTGCTTGTTCTTTGACCCTCAGCTCAGGCTCAGGGGAAGCAAGAACCTATTTATTCCAAATCCCAGCATTTGACCTCCTTCCTTGGACATGCTCTGGGATGCCTCTGCTACTGACTCCACTCTTTTGTGGAGCAACGTGAGGACGGGAATCATTGTAAGCCAAAAAGACATTCCATGTTTCTCAGCTGGAAGCTAGTTCACTGGAAGCTTAGGGCCAAGATGTAAACTAAGTAACAAAGCAAATTGTTCCCATTCCCCACAAAGTCTTTCAGAAAAGGAGGTTTGGTTCTTTTCTCACATGGGGTTTTATTTTGAGGTGACTTTGGTTATTTCATTTGGGATTATTGCTTTCTTGGACTGAAGAGAAATAGGCTCAGGTTGTTATTGCCGAAAGCAGGACAGGTCCTCCATACCTTGTTCTGCTCCTACCTGTTCCTTGAGGACAAGGGTGTTGATTTCCCCTTGCCTTCTGATGGTGTTGTACTGGCAATAAGTAATAGCTTTGAGAGCAAGAAACTGAACTTCACATTGATGTATTTTCTAAACTATTATTTTCAAAAATGAGCATGAAAACAGTTTCAGCGCGAATGAGATGTTACTGTCATATTTGGCCTGAGGTATTTATGATTTATTCCACAGCATCAAAACAAAGTTTATAAAGAGTTTGTCACAGGGCCTCAGGTAGTTATCCACTTGCTGCTGAAGAAAAGATATCAGGTAGGAAGAGATACACACAATTTTTATATACAGAGAGACATCTGTATATGAGGGACTGTGTTACTAGAAACATTTGTCTTTTCATACTGTTAGAATGTTGAAAAGCTTTTTATGCTATGTATTAGTTCTTGCAAATTGCTTGCCAATTTAATATCAGCAGCATCTAAACAGTAAGTAATTGCTTATGATAATGAGTGCAAACTAATTTACTGGAATATGTTAATATTCACAATGCACTTTAGAACAGCGGGGTATTTCAAAAATACTACTCTCTTGTTTAACTGCAGTGTTTAGGTTGCATTGTTATTACAAATGTTAGCAAAATCATCTCAAAGCCATCAAATAGCCATCTTACTGAGACTCCAGCACGTGTACGTAAAGAATATGTAGTGTCTTTGAGAACTAAGCAGGACATCAACACCTTCTAGATTTAAATAATGAATCTTAATTTCTGATTGATGTTCATTAGATGAACATTTCTTGGACTTCTTGTAGGCCTTCTTTCCCTTATGACTTGTAAAATTTAATTTAACAAATTTCAAGTTAAATAGCCTACACTCACTTTTTTAATTTTGGGGTCTCTTAAATGGGTTTAGTCCAGTGTGTGAGATGTAGAAACGTTTCTAGAAATGTTTTATGTAAATCTGTGGAAGAAAAAATGTAATGCAGAAGTCCTCAAAACTTCCAAGTTAGTATGACTTAGATGATTCTGCAAAACTAGTTTTTAGTGTATTTGAGTCATTGTTTTTTTCCGTCTTTTCTTGGGATTGGATTGGTTTGGTGTTGGTTTTTTAGCAAACTTAGATGAGTGCTTATTGAAAAATGGTTTGTCTCTGAGCACATCTCTGCACAGAATAGTTTTCCACATGCATTGGTATTACTTAGAGCAGCTCTGAAAGGTTCTTAACATCATTGTATGTGTTACTATAAAGTGTTGTAGTAAAGTAAGGCTTCCCAAACTATTGAATACTGATCTGCACTTCAGAAAAAGTGATATCATAATTTCAGTCATGATTTCATCCAATCAGACCTTTGGAAGTGGAAGGCCTACACACAATCACTGCTGTAATTAGGCTGGATTAGTCTTCAGAGGGTGATTAACTGCTCACCTTTCTTGCATACGCAGGTGAACTAATTCATATCTCGTGGTACTGGCATATGAAATCTCAGAGATGAGTCTCTGTGGAGATGAATGAATATCTTACACCCCAAAACTCTTCTGTCAGGTTCTCTCCAGACACCGGTGTGGAATCCAGTGGTTAAACCGTGCTCCCTAAGTAGTCAACTGTGTACAACAGTGCAAAACATAAGATGCATATTTTTCATTGCAGCTCTTTGTCCTCTGAAGCTGGCAGCGAATTGTTGCTTACAAACAACAGCATAAGGACTTTCCAAAGAAGAATGATAGCAATTATCATAATGACAAGGCATGTAGCATTTTTGTGCCAGCCCACAACTGGAAATCTATTATGTAGCAGAACTGAAAGAAATAGGAAGGAAGTGAGTTGGCCCAACCTGGCTGGCCCCTGTTAGCTGTTATTGTAAAGGTCTAATAACCTTAAAGAGTCAAGTACAGCTGGATCTGTGTACTGCTATTAAACGCTATTTGTTTCTTGGGGGGATTTGATAACATAAGTAAACACAGATGACCCAAAGTCAATCCTTGGGATAATGATTAGGGAACCTTTCCAGATAGAGTATCATTTATAGCTGCTTGCTGGTTCTTAATTTTGGGCTTCCCTTGAGCCAACCAACCAGATATTTTTACATCTTATTCCTCTTTTACCTGATACTATTCTGCGATTTGAATACATGTAATAGCAGTGAAGACTAGTTTTAGTTTTGAAATTTGAGGATTTTTAAAATCAGTTACTACTCTTGTGTATCAAATGAAATGAAATGTCATGAAATTTTGGGCTGGCTCACGCTCGGAGTTAGTGAGACAATACAATGCTACGAGAGTGCAGTTAACATGTAGGCAGCTCATCAGTCCTTCCCTGTGCCCGATCTGCCTCAGAGTCGCCTCTAGCAACTGAACAGCTGTGCATCCATGTGCTTCAGGGAGGCCTAAGCTCAATGTTTTTCCAAAGATTTAATATCTTTCATCTCATTTTTGTTAGGAGAAGAATGGTTGCTATTTTTGCATTTCAGGATGTAACATCACTAAGAAACTATGCTCTTTCTATTTTTGTTCTTCTATAGCCCATGTATGTCTGCTTGAAAATGTTCAGAAATGCTGCCACAACACTATTTTATCTGCTCTTAGGAATCGAGTAATTAGTAGAAGAGCTTGTATGCCACAGAACTTCGTACTTTTCACAACCTTTACAAAAAAAACAATATCAAACTTCATTGCACATTGTCTATACCACAACCTCAGCAGTCTCTGTAAGTTGCAGTGTTTCCAGAACCTTCTTTCGGCAGCAAGTAATAGTAGCATCTTATCTGAGACCAGCATCTGACATCCTTGTGCTTGTATCATTTTTCAGTGAATTTAACAGCTTTGCAGTTAATAGCATGCTAATTTTCAGCATGCTATGCATCTTTTCTAAGGCAAGTTTTTACTATTTCTGAGAGCTCTCAGGTATTTCAGGATTTCTCAAGAGTAAATTATGAGATGCACAGTTTAGCAAGGTAGATAGTATAAATCTTACTTAGAAATTTCTAAGGTAATGCAAGATAGGATGGCTGGAATATTGTATTAGTAAGGAAGCCAATAAGAAATTAAGACATTAGCCTAGAAACATACTAGATATTTGCAGCCAACCTCCTGTCCATTTTAGCATAATTAAATAACTTAAGGCCAGCTATTTCAAGGAGGTTGCCAGAACCACTGCAACACTGCTGAGAACCAGGACACCCCTATAGGTACTTGAATAAAAACATAACTTCAGGTACTCTGTTTTGCTCAATAGAATGACTTTAAAAAAATTGTTATATTATTTCTCTGAAAAGTACATTGCCTTTTGATGGAGCTATTCAGAGGAAATTTAATTTTGGATTTTCTTCTACTGTTTTTTGGCCTATGTGCACATGTGTGCAGAGCTACTTTTGTGGGAGATGTTCAGATCCTGGTGCATAAGCATTTTGTCTCCAACTTCGAGGCCTCTCAGTTGAGTCAGCAAGCCTGGAAACTCTAACAACTGAAGTTATTTGGCTTACAGAATTTCTGACTTTTGCCAGGTATCCATTGAGTTTGTAAGGCCCCTGGACTGGAACTACTCAATGATTTCACATAGGCCACCAATAGATGGTAAAAAAATTTGGTCCATAGGGACCTGCGTAGTATTTGGGCTAATGTCCTAGTTTCTGCCTCCTGTTACAAATCCCTTCAACTAACCAGTCCCTTAACTGCATTCATTTTGTGTGTTGGCACAACTAATAAGCCATAAGAAGCAAATCAGTGCATGTGTAGTCCATTTATTTTATTTTAATGGAATTTAATGTAACAGTAGTTAAATTGAAGTGTAGGGCCTTGATGACATTTCCTAATGCAAGGCATGTGGGGACCAGAGCAGTTCTGTTGTCTTCAAGAGTGCTTGAGTTTACTAATATTTCAGCCTGATAATGCCTTTACTTTCTATCTGTCTGGAAATATTTTTCATCTCATTGCCTTCTCATACGTGTTTCCCGACAACGCAATTCCATTTCTCTAGACACTGTTCAGGAAATTTATCTTTAACTATATGTTGGCAAGGTTGTAGGAGGAATAGAAACTTCCCTTATTTATAGGCATTTGACTTTTAATTTCCATCTGACTTTTTGGCAAGCTTTCAGCAGTAGACACATTGTATCCTTGTTACCTTTAATAGAGTTATAATGGATTAAAATGTTCCATGTTGACTGCAGTATGACATTTAAAGTAGGCTTTCATTTCAGATATATATCATTTTCTAACCATCTACATTACATAAACGTGCAAAGCAATAATGGGGAATTACTTGGCTTACATTTCATACAGAAATGTTCTAAATTCATTTTGAACAGCCATCCATACTTATTACATCCATAGGTAATAGGCAGTCAGTAAAATTTTTAAACCGAGAGATTCTGGAGAAGAACAATAATTTTCTTTTACCAGTCTGTGTCAGATTTGCAAAGAAGAACCCTGCTTTTTTATAAAATAAATCATTGGGTTTGTATAAATGAACATGCTAATGAGATCATCAAACCCCAGAACTTTTTCACTGTGGATGTTTCAAATTAAAATAATTTTACAAAATCAGTGCCTAGTTACTATCAAGTCTATTGGCATTCAGTAAATCACCGTGTTTTGTTAACAAGTCAGATGAACAGATACTCTAATTTCTACATTCTCTTACAAGTCCTTTCAGCTAGTTCTTGCTTAGCTAAGGTCCTTCTCAAAATTATATTAATTTTAAACACAATTGAAAGCTCTTAGTTTGATATGCCTTCTCAAACTGAGTAGTACTTTACTCCAGTTAAGTGATCTAATCTAAATCAATGGTGTCATTCGAGATATAAGATGCTACTTGATGTGAGAAAAGATCTTGGAAATCCTTTGAAAATCCTTTAAATTCTTTGAAACTTTTATTTTAACTATCTGTGTCATTTATGATGGTAAGATTGATGCTAACTTGTAATACTGATGCTAAGCTGCATAAGAGTTGTCCTCTAAAGGCACACACATTCATTGAGCCATCATTAAAAGCTTAAGTTTGTACCTTAGTGACCCTACTGAAATCAGTAGAGCTTGATAGATAAATATTCTATATTTTGTCTTGAAATATGAACATTTAGTTCCAAAACCAGCAAAAATAATGAATTCTGATTTTTTATAGAATGATGCCTTGTTTCACAAATGTTACTCTCTCCAATAGCTTCTGTTCCCTTTTCCTCCCAGAGCTCCTGTCACACTTGCAATGTGTGGCACTGTTGCCTGGCTAGTGTAGCACACTGAGAGGCTTGACTGGCCCACCAATATACAACTACTGACTGCCCTACAGGTTATTACCATGCAAAAAATATAGCAGTTGGGCCCTAGGTATTTCTCTTTTGCACAGTCATTTATTTTCATTAAACTGCTAAGAGTAAATTTTGTATAAAATTTCCGCCTGTTCCTCTCTCAAATTTGTCTGAACGTGACTATTAGATTGTAAAGTTATTGGAGGATGAGCAAGGACAGTGGATAGGTGGTGCGGTTCCATAAGGTTATCCTCCACAGAGGTATTGTCTAAATATTATTATTTTTTTAGAAATATTGTATTGTATTTTCTAAAAATAAGACTTCATATTTGAAACTGGAAAATTAGAATTACAAGAGCAAATGGAGCCTCAATGGAGTATTTTTCCCCAACTTTATTGTGGCATGTAGTGTAAAATACAAAGCACAAAGCCAGAAACAAGGGCGCTTCGTATTTGTGTAGTATCTTTTAAAGGGTATAAAAAAGTAGTTTCTTTTAAAGTATAACATTTAAGGGGTGTTAAATAGGTTTGGCAATCTCTGCTCATGGAAAAAGCCTTTCTGTCTTGCATTATGGGGAGAGATACGCTGTGACCTGGTTCATGGAGAAGCATTCCACTGAGTTCTCAGCGAACGCAGAGAATTAATTGGAACCAGACTTCAGTCCAAGTGGCTGAAGGTGGAGTTGTACATTTGTCAGTCGAACCGGTGACCAGTGTCAGGTTGAGCACTCCTTTTAGTCACGAGCCTGTTGGCAGAAATTCAAATTATGGGAAGACCCTAGGATCATTTTAGAGAGGTGAGAATGCTATTGTGCCACCTACAAAGCATTTACCAGGTCATGGTAACATCCAGATACCATTGCCAAGGGTGCCTCTTGCTCTGCCTGCTTCTCTTACCTTTAAAGGGGACGAACTGGTTTTGTGTGTCCAGGACAAAACTCCCAGCACTCGCTGTCTCCTTTACCCTCCATGGAAGCTTCCCATGGAATCCCTTCCAGCTGAGCTCTGAGCGAGCTGAAGTTTGCTCTTCTGAAATCTAAGCCCCGTGTCTAGTACTAACCTTTGGCAGGACCCCAAGCTCCACAATATTGTGATCACCACAGCCAGGGCTATCACTAACTGAAACTAACACTACAAAGCAGGTTTCCTTGGTTTGTGAGCAGCAAATCCAGCAGTGCCTCGTTCCTGGTTGGCACATCTAACATTTGTGTGAGGAAACAGTC
>JAOXNG010000021.1:10023534-10034732 GCA_028566535.1 Scolopax minor
AACACCTTCCTTGAGAAATGTGAAACTCCTACTGAAGTTGGAATCATTAAGTAATTGACAATGCAGGCTATTAATGGGAAGGAGGGAATAAATTTTAGTGAAGGCAGAAGTGGGTGATGATCAAGCCAGAGCTGCAGGACCTCTGTAGCTGTATGCTTTAGTGGTTCAGCGATTAATTAATACATCTGGGTTTGCCCATCTCTCTTTGTGATGAGTGCTATTTTCAGTGGAATTGAGCTATCAACTATTTTATTTATGGTTTTTAAAACTTTAGTGTTCCCGATGCTTTGGAGCTGGGTTGAAACAGGTGAAGTACACTGGTGTACTTCAAACTCGCCCGAATCTGGCACTGCTAAACTTAAAACTGGTATTTTAAGGTATGCAGCCTGTGTGTATCGGATTATTTTACATATATTTATTTTCATGCTATGTGCTTTCTTACTTACAGTTGAAATCAAAGCATAAATGGCCAACAAAGTGTTGTAAAGTAGCTTGGTTTGGCAGACAACTTGCTGTAGCCCTCCTTCCTTTGATAAAAAGCAGGTACTCTTTTACGTGTTATGCTTCTAATGGTTTTTGATCAGCCAAGCAGAAGGAAGGGTGCTGAAATGCAAGTTGTTCTAGAATTTCCTCAGTAGGGTTTCTGTACTAAATGCTGGGATCAAAATTTCTGTTGGGAATCTCCAGGTTTTGTCAACACCAGCCGTGTTGGTTGGTGCTTGGGCAGGATCAGACGCTTGTCCTGTCCAAGAGCTAATGGACACAGCGTTAGGCAGTCGCCCAGCACACAGGAGACAAAGGCTCAAGCTTTCCTTCCAGCTTATTCCAAATTCTCCCGCATTCCTCATGCACATTTCCCTTGTCAGACCGATGAAATTTTAGGCTGCTTTCAGAGTTTTTACTGTTTTCCCTAATTATTCAACTTCTAACTTGAGCAGAATCTGAAAGTTTCTCCGCCAAATGGGGATATTTCTTCTCTGGCTTTCTCTGTACCCACTAATTCCTGCTTTTGTTCCTACTTATCTGACAACTTTAAAAACTGAGCTATTTTTGTCACCTGGGAAATGAAATATTTTATGCCAGTTCCGAATTTGTATGGATCAGAAATTGAAATGGAGATTTATGACGGCATTGTTAAGAGGCTTCTAACTATTAACATGCAAACAGCCAACACTTGCACAGTGAAACTATCTTTGTTCTATCAGTGTTGCTCTTCCAGTGGTGTGGTTTTGGGGGGAGGGAGGACGTGTGTGTATGTCTGTAAGCTAATATGGGGTTAGGTAGGCTCAGAGCAGTTGTGGTAGCAGCATGTCTCTTTATTTATTGATGAGAAACCTCAGGAGGAAACGGTGTGGAATAGAAAATCAGCTCAGCTGAAGTCAGTGTCAGATTGCAGGAGATAACGTGCTTTGTGATATATGTGGTGGTGAGACCCAACAGGGTCTGACTCACCTCTGCCTCTGCAAGGTCACCAGCCCTGACAGATTTAGTAGGAATTCCCTGATTCCCAGACACGTGGCCTTGTCTGAATTTAAGTTGTAGTGGCAGTTTTGATTTAGGCTGCAGATTTACGCTCCTCCTTGAGTGCAAAAACCGGTGGGGACTTGGCCAGAGTGGAGCTGTGTTCAGTCGTGGTGTCTAGTCCCCGTTTGATGTATCAGCTACATCTGCATTAGCAAGTAATGCAGCTCAGGAATGGCAGATTTGTGGAGAGGAATGGTTGGTGCAGGGCACCCGAAGCAACACGCCACATATTTCAGCAGCTTTTTCATCAGGCTAGCACTAGTCTGGTTCAGTAAACTGAATGTCCATTGGTGTCCATCCTGGAGTTCAGTTAAGCTTTGTCCCAAAGGCATCCAGTTCATGAACGTGTAGACATCACGCTTTGGTTCACATCTCAGGCAACATGGGAACAAAAGGGAGATTTGCTTCAGTAGTGGAGCCCTGGTGAGATGTAAAGGAGCACCCAACCCCATCCCCTCCACAAGCCTGATGAGTCCTGCTGGCTGCTCACCTGTCAGCCAGCCCTAGTGAGGCAGAGATTCCTCTCTGGACAGGCAGGGCAGGGAAACATTCTATGGTTTTCTAGGGCAGAAAACTAATTTTGGCCAAAGAACAGAAGATTAAGGCCTTTCCTGGTTCTGGCGGATGGATGGAGGAAGAAATTTTTATTTGCGTGACTCTATTGACTCCGGTAGAGAATCCAGCTCTATTCCATGATTAATATGACTTTTCTAAAACAAGGGTGAGTTTCCAAAACACTTATATCGGTATAAGGCAAATGCTGTTGTGTAATTATTTTTATGACCAGTGGCAGCTTACTTCCTGACATATTTTGTGTTAAGATTTTTGACAGGTGGTCAAAATGAGGCTATAGTTAACATATGTCTTGCTATATTTTGCAGGTACTGTGGTAATGTGTGTGTGTGTTGTTAAACTCCTACAAAGATCAAGTGACATTAATGCTTCACAAGTTTCAGATACTGGATTAAATTGCAACTCTTATCCAGGCAAAACTTATTCCTACAAGCCCAGAAGACCAGTGGTAGATATTACACTTTCTACTGGAGACAAAGTTGTGGCACTTTCTAGATTTTACAGTTATATTTGTACATGCAGAGAGAATGCATAAGGAGTCTAATAAGCCTTTTTCCGAACATGACATCATTGCTGATAGCACATGTGAAAGGATGTTCTAAAAATGGAAATTAACAAACAAACAAGGAGTAAGAAGGGCTACAATAATTGAAACTCTCTGTAGTTTGTTCCTATTATGAGCAGTCAAGGATCATGCATAATTCAAGAGTGCAGTTGCTAACAGTAGGCTCACATAAGATCATTTGTTTCTCTGGACATGAGAAATTGATCTTTGAAGTGATCCCTGATGAGGTTCTGCTTGGTCCCATCAGCATCTTGGGAGGAAAGTGTTCTATTTTCCCTCTTGCATCAGTGAATATTTATGGGATGTAAAATAGGAATAACTTTAATTATTTATGGAGAGGGAAATATATGCTGTCTGAGCAAGGCACTTCATTGTAAATTGTACCTGAAACTCTGACAGGTAGTATGCTTATACACTAATTTAAGAATTAAGTTTTGTTGCCTGTTTTGTGAGTGTGTGTGGACACATAAGGCTATATTTGTGTGCATGTGTGTTTTTTTAATTTTATTTTTAAAGTTCTTGCTAATTTTAATAGTGATGACTATGTTGCTGTTCCTTTTGTTGTAATGCCAAGAGAGAGGCCTGCAGCAGTTTGCAGTCTAAACGGCTAAGGGACAATGGATGTGGGAGAAAAGAAACACCATCATGTTTATTTTCATGTGGATCATCAGATCTTGCTTGGTATTACGTAAAGGCTACACAGCAAAACTCTGAAGCAAACTTACCTGTTCTCATCTGAATCTCTGTCCAGAAGACCACGCTTCTTCACACAGAAAATACTTGGAGAAGCGATGCCCCCAGCTGATTTTATGTTCACAGTTGTTTCACCCTTGCTTTCCTCTAAATGGTAGAAATTATTCCCTTCATCTGCTTCTTCTCTTGGAATATTATTTAGAAGTTGTTGAGTTTCCCAACATAGACAGATATTTCAGTCTATGGAACTTAAAGCATACTCTTATTTTTGCTTTCATGTTACATTAGTACAAAAATGTTTGATAGCACTTTGTTCATATGAAAAAATTCTATGTACCAGTAAGTGAAGAGGGTTGAGTTGCACATAGCAACTAGAAGCTGGCAAATTAAGTGAATTGTAGGATCAGGGTCAGCCTGTATTAGGAGCATTCAATAAGGAAAAAAACATGATGAAGAAAACTTGGTGAAAAATAACTTGAAAATACGTTACTTGATGTGAAATTCTTAGGAGAGGTGAAGTAGCAAAAATTACTTTGAAAAAAGCAACTGACCTGTATTAAATAACAAATCATAGAATCACAGAATGGTTTGGATTGGAAGGGACCTTAAAGATCATGGAGTTCCAACCCCCCTGCCATGGGCAGGGACACCTCCCATTAGGTGGGATCAGGTGTGCTCAAAGCCCCATCCAACCTGGCCTTGAACCCCTCCAGAGATAGGACATCAACAATCTGGGCAACCTGTTCCAGTGTCTCACCACCCTCACAGGAAAGAATCTCTTGTATCCAATCTAAATCTCCTCTCTTTCAATTTAAAACCATTACCCCTCATCTTACTGCTCCACTCCCTGATAAATCTCGCAGATCTGTTTCAGAGGGAGGGAAAAAATCATCAGGTTGGGGATTATTTTTTTTTTTTTTCAGTTCAGAAGAAATCTTTCACATGTTGTTGCTCAGTATGCCAGTGTGCTGTGGGTGTTGAGAGCTAGTGGGGGCTTTGCCGGCATGTGCAGCAGATGTACAGAGTGTGGGGAAAAACTGAATTCACAGTGAGTCAACAAACACAACCTACTTTGTCTGCGGACAAAACACACACATCTGAAACGCACAGTGGAAGGGAGCTGTGCTGAACAAATTACTGTCATCATTTAATGATGTATTTCATAGAAGCTTCAAAATATTGGCATGATGTGTCCTTCTGTGGCTGTCCTTCTGTGGCCATCCTTCTGCTTCACTGAAATAGGACGAGTTGGAAACGCATCAGAGAAGTCAGGAAACGTAGGGGAGTGAGTGCTCTGTGGGTGTACTGGGAGGTGTGGGTTTGTTTTCTTCTTCCATAGGCTGGCTGCGAGACCTCTGGTATATGATGTAGCACCTCCTGCATTTCTTCCATCTCCTTGCACTTTGGTGGTTTTGCAAATGTTCATTACAGCAGTAGGGAAGTGTCTCCAAACATTCACAGAACGAGCTGGAGCGCGCTGGACTGAGATTTCCCTCCCAGCCTTGCCATGGGATGTGTGGCAGAGGAGGGTTAGGACCTTCCTTGGGACATCCCTGGTAAAGCACATCACCTCCAAAACATTGTCACTCTTTTAATACATTGTTCTCACTAAATGGTGATTTTTAAAGTCTCATAGGAGTTTGTATAGTCCTTGGTATAATTATTTAGGAATCTTATGGATCTGTGATATCGCTCCCAGGAATCCGTAAGACTGGGAGTCAAAGTCTGGAGGAAGCAGGGCTCTCGTGAAGGATTGAAGTAGATTATTCAGAGCAACTTTGTAGAAAGAAAGAAATGTAATTCAAGAGAAGTCAACATAGTTAGGAGTGTCTCTCATCCAACTCCATCTATGGTCTTCTCTGCAGGGAACAAAAAGCTTAGGACAACCAGGGAGTGTACCTCCTCTTTGGCCTCTCTGCAGTCGCATCTGCAGACCTTCTTAAGGAATAGGGAGGATTTAGGCAAAAGACATGTGTGCTAATTGCAGCGTTGTAATTAATCTGTTTTTCTGTGGGATACTGAAATCTAAAATCAAAACACTCCCATAAAAACTTAATAAACAGAAATGCTTTATTATGTTTTCATGGCCTCAGTCTGCCATCAGTATCTGAGCATGCACTTTTTTTTTTCCATGTAATTTGCATGATTAGTGAAGCAAATCACCATGTTTCTGGGATTGTTATAGTCTGCTTTTTGTGTATTTTTGGGGGATCTCTTAGCAGACATATGGTAGAAGCACAGCTTGCCTCACATCTGAGGCAGGGAAAAGAAACCAAGCTACTTTTCTCGTGTTTTTTGTGAAGCACAGCAAACTCTGGGAAGGTAAAGTGAGTGCTTGCAAACTGAATATCGTGTGACAGTATTGGGCAAGAGATCCCGTCCTCATTATTGTGCAGTCTGTGAATCTATTCGCAGCTTCCTAGGCAACATGAATGCTTTTTAAGAAAGTGAAATAAAAAGGAAATTATATGTAAATGAAAGTATTTTAATAGTTACACCAAAAATGCCACGTTCAGTATTTTCAGTAATGTTTCGTACTTTATGAACTCTGATGCTTTAGTTGCCAACAAGGGAGTAACTTCAGATTTTCCATGTAAGATAATTCTCTTTTATAACTAATAGTTGTAATAATGTAGTTATAGTTTAATAATTAATGTGCCATTATGTGCAAATAATGATCTGAATGTGGTGTGCTTTTTGCCATGAAATAAAAATGACTCTTATACTGCAAATCGTTTTGCCAGGCTAGAAAGAAGCTGCATGAATGCTTAGGTCAAACTTGCATGGAAATGTTACTTTTAACACACAAGCATTTCTACGTGCCATGAAGTACATCAACAGCAACGTCAGACAACTAAAACCTTTCTTTGAACTGAATTACTGGGAGTTTCCTTCCTTACTGGCTATAGTTTTAGGATTTTCTACCTTCTAGTGTAGATCCAAAGAGGAACAAGGACTAGAGCCAGGATTTTGAACAGGATGGAGATAGTGACTTTCTCCATGCTGAGATGTTCACTTTCCGATGCTTAGAGAGGAGACCCGAGGTATTGTTAGTTATAAAGCACTGTCCAAATATCAACTATTTAACCTCCAAAACACATACATGAGAGATCCTGATGTTGACTGGACACTACTGAGAGACACACACTGAAGGAGTTTTTTGAAGGTACTTATGTTGGACCTTTAACTCGAGTACCTTGCACTCACTGTGACATTTCTTCTCAAAGTACAGAAAGTAGTAGCTTAACCTTGGGCTGACCCTTCTATGGGACAGCTCTGCCCACTGAAAAGGTGGGAGATTGGTTTGAATTCTCTATCAATCTGTTGCTTGGCCCCAGCTGCCTGTGCTGTGCTCTCCCCAGGGCAAAGATGCCCCATTGCATTGCATGGCAGCCCTGAAATTTCTGGGGAAATTGCTTCTCTTTTTATTCCAGTACCTCTTAATTGTTCAGTAGAGGAAGGGACACATAAAAAAGTAACCTTTTAATAAAAACATGCATAAAACACTGGAGGCTCTAAACTCAAAGTATCTCCTGAAAAACATGGGGGTTTTGGTTGGGCTTTAGGCTTGCATAATCCCCATGTCCCTGTGTACAATAGCATTATTCTAAGAGTCAAATTGAGTATCTGCTGTTTTGCCTCTTAAAGATTAGGTGAAGATTATATAGATGCAAGAGAACTGGAATGTATAGGAGTTCATATTGTAAAGCTTGTTAAGGGACTAGATTAGACACAGTCTGCATTCAGTTTTGTGCAAGCTTTCTATGAAATGGCAGAGCAGGAAATTTGTGGGAAAAGCAAGTCTTTTAGTAAGTAAGATTGCTTCCGTGGGGCTATATTCATGAGTCTTTTAGTTATTTGTTTGCTGAAATAAAAAGGAGTTTGATCAAAGTATTGAAGAAAGGTATAATTTCTAAATATTCTAAGAGTTTGGTCTGAAATTTAGTTTAACACAAGGTTTCTTCCTATCTTTTTTGTCATTTAGTTATTTCACTAGTAGTTATTTTTGCCTAAAGACCTGCTCTGAGAATGGGACTTTTTCTATTTCATAGAATTTTCTGGCATGAAGAAGGGGGGTGAGGGGGTCTTCAGGTGGCAGCCTGGTCTTGCTCCTATGCATGAGGAACTGTATAGTAAATGAAGGCTCTATATGCTTTGAAAATCCTAATTCATTTGATGCAATAAAGCCTGGACACAAAAAAAAAAAAAAAAAACATGCTTAAGTAATTTTTGGTTTCCTTTAAAGTGTTTCTGCTTGCAAGTACGTCTGAAAAAGCTAATAGTCGTCCAAGATTAAACATGAATAACCTTGGCATATTTGCAGATGGAAAGTACAGAATTTTATAAGAAAAAAGCAGTAAATCTTAGCTTCTTGCTCTTCAGGATTTTGGCAAATAATAAGTGTGAGGAAAGCAATCACAAATTCCACAAGCTTCTTATAATTATTGTCTCTGCAGGCAATGTAGCTTCTGGAAAATATATATAAAGGTCTGATGATAAAGTCAGAACTAAGCCAGTGCAATGAAAGGATCTTAAAATTGTTCATTCACAAGGCATATAATGAGCCATGTCTAAGACACCATGTGTTATTGCCTAATGTACTCTAAGAGAACAGCATGTGCACCCATCAAACACAGCTGTAAGTAAACGACAGCAAGAAAGCTTGGGATTCTGCAGTCACAGCATCCAGGGCAACAGTAAAAAAACAACCCCAGCCCAGGGTGGCAGGTTCTTCTGGCCCACTGTAACGTGGGCATGTTATCACCTTATAATATATGTCAACCCCACTGTTGAAAGGCTGTTGAAAAATATTGGAATTAGAATAAAAATACATTGCACAAGGGGGGGAAAAAAAAAGACAAATACCACTTATAGGAAAAGATGTAAAGAAGCAGAGAATCTCTTCAGGCTATTTATTTGACTAGTGCATAATCACAATATTAAAGACTATGATTTAAGGTTAAGATACTAAGGCTTAAAAGATGCTTTAAGACTCATTTAACTTCACAAAGGATTATGTTTGTAAAGTTTTAAATAATAGTAAGTTTACAATAGGAAGAAAAAATGTCAAAAGAAAATAAAAAGATCTCATCTTTTGAGATATATTGTGTAAGTGTATTCCCACTTCTGGCCATTCTTCTGACACGTGAAGCTGTTAGATACCCCTGAGAGAGGATGTGTCCTTCCTCTGTTCTGGGAAAGCCCATCGGTGACGTAGAGCACCTTTTCACTTGGTTTGCTGGTTCTGTTTGTTTCTTCTTCAGCTATCACCAAGTGAGACACCTTCAAAGTGTCACAGTGACTTGATAGTTCTCGCTCTTACAGAAGATACTGGAGACCAGAAACCTGAAGTGATTGGGTTAGTTTCCATATTTATTCACAGAATCACAGAATGATATGGGGACCTCTGGAGATCATCTAGTCCAACCTCCCTGCCTACATAAGCTGTTTCTGAAGGCAATGGGCATAGTTAATGGGAACAGAGAGGGTTGTTCTTGGTTCCCTTCTCCTGCAGAAGGTGCTGATTAGTACACAAAAGGGATAATGCCTATAGTCTTCTGGTGTATTTTCTTATTAGCTGGACAGACAAGGAAATGGAAAAAATTTACATGCTCTAATAGAGACCACTGTGATGAATAGGAGTGAGGGAGCATTACTTGATCATTTAAACACTTCTAGTCCTTATCCTCTCTTATAGTGTTCTGTTCTTGGCAAGGAAAGACTTTTGGCATATCTCTGAACATGAAGAACAAGAAGGACCTAGAAGTGTGTGATGGGAGCAAAAACTTCTCTCCCATCAGACAAGTATATAACTTTGTCTTGTTCCCCTACAATTGCTTTTGAAGAAGTACTTGGAGCAGGAGATCTGCTGCCTACGGAGGGAGCTAGTGGAACACAGATTCCTTTGACTTCTGCAGTTCCTTTACTTGGATCTGAGGAGTTGCAGGTTAATAGGTTGCCCTTCTGTAATGAGCAGACTTTTCTTGGCTAAACAGCTGCCAGTAAGCCAGTATATCTCACTCTTCAAACATCCTGGCCTAGGACACCGCTTCTTGATCTCAAATTTTAACTTTCATGTGAGACTCGGTATGAACCACTGGAGTTGTAGACACCTTGGTGGATCAGGTGGGTAGACAAAGAGCAACTTTAATCCAATAAAGTAGTATTATTCCTCTGGATTGGTCTCTCTCTTTCACTTTTTTGAGACATACTGTTACGAACAAGCCTTGACAACTGCTCCGGCTCCATTCAGGGTAAAGCTTATTAGTTTAGCCATATCTCAACTTATAAATCCATGTAAATATGGTTTTAAAAAGGACATGCTGACACTACTGTGACAGCATCAGTTTGTTACCATATTTTTAAGTTGAAGAATTTGAGTTTGGTTTTGTTTCTGATAACATTTCGGTTAAGAAACTACTGAGCTCCAGATTTAATTTTCTTATTTTTTTGGAAGGTAGTTTGGAGCACTGCAGAATAGAAAGTCCATTGAATTTTTATCTCTCCACAATATAGCTTCACCAAAGCTGAAAAACAATTAATTGCATCAGAGTTTGAAGATAATTTAAGTGTCCTTTAAAATACATTTTTCAAGTAGTTTTTTAAGTTCCTCTTTGCTAGGTAAAGAATACATCTGGGAGAGAGACTTATTTTTAATACACTTTGAAAGTAAATAAACAAACAACAACAACAGGAAAATCAAGCACCAGCTGGCCTTCTGGCAAGCAAAAATTGTGGTTTTTCTGATTTCTGTTACAGTTGTCAGTAACATTGACAGCTGCGAAATGTAAACCCTGGTAGTACAATAAATGTTTGCAATTAACATCTATGTTTCAGTTGCCAGCTCTAGTCTGCTGTGTCATATGAGAAGCAGATGCTCTTAAGAAATATTCAACCCTGTAGCAATAATTCTAATTATAAATATAATAGAAATTGCTATTTTTCTTTTCTTATTCCTGTAGATACCTCTTTAAGGGATCACTTTTCAGCTGGAAATTGTAACTTCTAAAATTTTGCATAAGTTAATTTAGGGTAAGCTTTATGATATTTAGAAGTAAAACATTATATAAACAAGGTAAAAGCTTTGTTTACCCTAGAGCCATGCAACATAATAACTCTATGTAAAATACTGCAAAGCTTTGCATTCTTTTGTACTTCACTGAGGACTTCTCCTTTATAATTAGACGACAGAGATAAAATCCTTCCTCTTTCAAAGTTAATGGCAAAACTCCCACTGTCTTCAGCAGTGCCAGGATTTCATGCTTAGTCAAGTAGATGTGTTTCACACAGAGCTCTATGTTTGGATATTGTGGCTCTTCATGGACACCTTGGTGGTGGTGATGGTATTTACCTTCATGGGTTACTGACTTTGGTTGTGTTTATATAGATGAAACTGAGCATGTGAAACTGGGGGCAATCCATTCTGCCTCACATCTCATTAGACACTAAATGCTGTTTTCAGCAATATAAGGAGTGCATTTGTTTCTTATCTTTACTTGGAAAACAGGCTTTTTCTAACTTAAGAACAAGGCATGTTTGAACGTTCACTAGCCTTTCTTGCTGCAACTGATTCATAATACAGGACCAAATCTTCCCAAAAAGTCTTTCCCCACCTCTGACTTGGATTCCTCCCAAGTTTTGTTTTCATCACCGATGTGACTTCTTGCCTGCGGAAGAGATGGAAAGGGACTCTTGATCAGGGAGTGGTGTGATAGGAGGAGGGGTAACGGTTTTAAACTGAAAGAGGGGAGATTTAGACTAGATCCCAGGAAGAAATTCTTTCCTGTGAGGGTGGTGAGACACTGGAAGAGGTTGCCCAGAGAAGCTGTGGCTGCCCCATCCC
>JAOXNG010000021.1:10105646-10116467 GCA_028566535.1 Scolopax minor
TGATAAAAGTTTATCCTGCAGATATAAAAACACTATCCAAAAGACAAATAAGACTGAACTCATTTTAAGCATTAATATTCATAATGCTGTCATGTATTTCAAGGGTAGCTTTGTCACTGGTTTAATCACAGTACAAAATGGCAGCATGATGAACACTTGCTCCCAGCCCTTTTTCTCAGGGGTGCCTGTGTGTCTCATGAGTCACCCAGCAGGTCTGGGATGTTAGCTGCCACAATTACATCTGTTGTTTAGATTGTTCAGGTGTGACTGGGGGAACAGAAAGAGGAGTTTGTGGGTGCAGCTTCTTTCAGAGTGGTTGCAGCTTGTGCTGGCTGGGCTGCCTTAGATCTGCTATTAAAATCAGCATCTTATTCTTTGTACTGCACAGCTTCTGTACAGAGAATCAAATCACCTGGGTAGCTGCGGATGGTTTGATAGCAGCGAAGAATTAAAAAAACAATATATGCTTCCTTTGACAATCAATAAAGAAAGAAAATTTAAAAAGGAAGAATAAAAGGTATTAAAAAAAAAACAACAAAAAGATATTTTAAAACACAAACATTTAACTCCCCTGAATTTTGACATTTCTAAAATGAATTTAAAATTTAAAAATTAAATGCAATTTACTTGCATTTTTTTCTACAGTGAGAGATTTTGTAAAATCTTCATTAGCTTAAATAACATTTTAGTCAATCAAAACATTATTCATCCTTGTCCCAAAGATAAAAAAAGGTAACTTGCTCTGTTGGATAGGCATCATAACAGTAAAAGAAAAGTTGATATATGAAATGCACATAAGTGAGATCATTTGATTTTTTTATAAAAAATAATTATAATTAATAGCACTGGTTCAAGACAAAGGTTTAATGCTGCAGACAGCACAGATTATTTTCATTAGCAGTCAGAAAGCAGGTAAGTTCTGGGACTGTTTAGAATGCTAAAGAAAATATTAATGAAACTGTATTTAAATCAATGTCCCACTTGCTCACCAGAGGATTAGGGGCTTCAGGTTGTTTTTTTCTCTGTCCATTTCTTTCCCAGCCTCTCTGTATTTAGAAGTTACATTAGTGATAGAGGAGCTTAAGAAATATGAAAGAAAAATGTACTGGGTCAAGTCTGCTGCTTCACATAAATTTCTTCTCTTAGAGGGTAACCTAGGAGAAAACTCCTATGCTTAGAAATTTTCTTTGTCTACAGTCCAAATGCTTTCCTGTTCGTTCCACTTTGTTCGTGTATGTCTTTTCACAAAATAGTTTTCTTATATTTCTGCTTATCATAATAGCCTTTCTTTTGGTGCTTTTTCATTCTGAATTCATTTTTCAAAAGCACATGTGGCTAGGAATGGACAATAGGGAGAATACTAGGACCTCATGTGAAGACATATGAAGACATTAATGCTGGAAGTTATCTCCACTGATGCACTTTAAGATACTTTCCCTTTTCATACCTCCAAACCAAATGGCTCGATATCATTCTGCAGCTGACTAATATCCCTATAGAACATCTTTCCTCGTGAATTCTTTCATAATAACCTAGTTTATTGCAAAAAAATGGTATGACTCTTTCTGTACCTTAAGTGTGTGACCTGCACTTTGTAGTATAAGCTTTAGTGTCACTTTGATTAACTCAGAAGGGCTCAGATTCTCTTGACTGGTATTTGCAGCATCTTGAGTTACCAGCATGTCTAGTTTTATTTCATTGTGTGGTTGACATTTTATACTGAGGTCAGTGAAGAGAATGCCAGAGCAGATTGGTCCCGGAACAGGCTGCCCAGAGAGGTGGTGGAGTCTCCTTCTCTGGAGACATTCAAAACCCACCTGGACAAGTTTCTGTGCAACCTGCTCTAGATAGAACCCGCTCCAGTGGGAGGGTTGGACTAGATGATCTCCAGAGGTCCCTTCCAATGCCATATGATTCTATGAACTCATCTCAGGTACTTTCTTAGGAGTTCCACCATGGTAATTTTTCCAATAGGAAAACTACTGATTCTCCTTAAGTACCTGCAGTAGCCTCAGCTTCTATGGCATAGTCTAAGATATTTTTAGAATTCATTGTGATATTCTTCTTCTTAAGTTAGCATAGAACTTAGCATTTAGTTTATTATATTTGCTTGACTTAAGCGCACGTAGATCTTCCAGCCGTTCAGCTAGATTAGCTATCCAAAATACTTGAAATACTGGAGAGCTTTGATAGGTCTGACTGACTTACTATCTCTTGAGGATTTTTAGTTTTCAAATGTAGGTAATCTAGTGGAGAACAATGAGGGCCAGAATATGGTTTAGTTGACACATTGACAGGTCTGAATCCAACAAGTAATGACTATTTATCATCTGTGTGAATAATTCACCAAGAATGCAAAGAAGGCACCTTAATGAAGTGGAAGTATCAGAGAGAAGACTGAAATGCACTAGCTAGTCCTTGGAAGGGGCCTGCATCCTGGGAAGGTGGGCATCTCAAGTATGAGGTAAAACAAGCAGCCCTTCTTCTCAGAAGCCTGACAATAGATACAGCAGCAGGATATGAGGCTGTGATCTCTCCATGAGAGAGGTGAGAGAGAGAAAAGATTCCTTGTTCACTGCTATCCCTTGTCCTTTTTGTTCAGTTCTTTACCATATGATTTTTATACTCCTCTGTTTTCCACAGTTAATCAATGATTTGCTACATGGCATCATATCAAATGCTTTACTGAAATCCAGATAAATTAGATATACTTCATTTCCTTCATCTGGAAAATCAGTTAACTTATCAAATACAGCTATTAGATTAGTCTAACATGATTTGGTAAAGTTTTGCATTTTATCTCATTTTCCAATCACTTCCATATCTTTAATTATTTCCTTTCAAATTTGTTCTAAAGCACCATGTACAGCTAAGGTCAGACAAAATGGTTTGATGGGATGCTTTTTTTCCCTTCTTGGGTAAAGTTATTATATTTTCTGTTCTCTAATACAAGAAATAGCACCCTCCATTGGATAGCTGTATTTAAAAACTCCTGGCTTGTTATTTTTAAGTTCTGGGGTAAAGATCGTCTTCCTCATCTTCTGACCCCAGAAGATCATTAAGAATATGGATGTTGCTTTCTTCTGAGAGATCTACATTTTTATAGAGACATTCCTGTTAGTCAATCCAGTCTGCTTCCTTGGACCATCATCAACCTTACTGTAAAGTGACTCCCTTTCTTTCCATGACGTCTTTTTATTTATAGCACTTAGGAAACTCTGGCCTTTAAATTTATTTTACTTTCTTTGAAAGGTCTTTTGAGCTTGAATTTACTTGTATAATTATTTCTGGTTTTAATTCTGAAAGTCACTGCTTTCTTTACTGAGCAAGTCTGAGTGCTTAACCTCATACAATATAGTCTATGATACTATACTTATTTAACGGGTGGGTCTTCTCTTGTATATTTTAACCTTGGAGGTGCAAAGCCAAATACTTTTTAATACTTTACCTTAAAGAATTTCCAAGTGTCCTTCCTGGCTGAGTCCAACCCCTCAGACTGATTACACAATCTGGTTTCCTTCACTTTATCAAATTTTGTTCTTTAGAAATCAAGAGTCTGATTTACAGATTTATTTTTAGTTGTCCTTGTATTAATGCGAGTCAACTCACGATCACTCCATCAAAAGATGTTTCCTCCAGTTAACTTTTCTGTGCTGTCTTCATTATTTATCCCAAGCAAAGCTAAAATAGCATTGGTTTTTAGTTTGTTTCTACTGGACAAAGAATTTAATTAATATTATAGGAAGCTGATACCTACCTGTATTCATGCAATTATGTTCAGTTATAATATGAATAAAAGAAGGCATTATAGCAGTGGCATACAGGATTATAATCAAGACAAGGAAATCTGTGAAACTCACTTCAGCAAGTTCTCTAGAGTATAGTAAGATGCAAGAAACTAATTTAGCAGGAATCAAAATAGATTAGAAATTAATCTTAGTTACTGAGCCACAAACCTGCAGTTAAGTGATGGATGTAACTAGGCCAGCATGCTACCTTAGCTTTGCCAACATGTAATTGCACAGCTGATTTCTTCCATCTTTTTCTGATTCGTACAGCTCTTACTACGCTTTGGTTATGATTAAATGTATTTTTCAGCATGTGTCTCATTCTCAGTATAATTTTATTGTTCATTTGAAAGATCGATGTTAATGAAAATGGTGATTTATTTTCCCATTCTCTTTGGGTGAACCTTTGTTACCGCTTATCCAAAGTCAATGATTTTTATTTTTATTTTCTTAAAAAAAAGTACTGTTGCCCTTTGAGAGATTATGAAATTGCTCTATCCTGCTGCCATCTTTAAATAAAGAGCCTAGGTGATACCCAAACAAGACACTGCAGTAAGTCTCTTTTTGAAAAGTGGTTTCAGTAAAGTTTCCCAAATCAGATTTTTAATTTGACAGCTTATCAGGTTTTTCTGTCAGATAATGCTATATAATAACGCTTCTCTAAGTCTGCAGACAGATTTTCTTTTTTCCTTTATTTTTCATCTTGGATATCCTGGTGAAATACAAAGGCTCATTCCTTCTTAGACTTGATAGATCCTGTAATTAAATTCAGATCTTGGTAAAATGCGTGGCACGGTTGTCATTACTTGATCACAGAAGGTATAACACCTTTCAGTTAAATACTGCAAGGTGGCACAATGCATCTAGTTTAGAAAGAAAGAAAATGTCAAATGAACAGTGATTCAGAAAAAGGTGTTCTAAAATACTGAAAGAAACAGATGCCTGGGGTTTTTTTTGTGTCTGTGGCAAAGGATATTGCCTATGCCTGTTTTACCATAATTAGGCACAGGGTGATTTGGAAATGGAATTTCTGAAGAAGACCAGAAGCTGTGGGGATTCAAGTTGGAGGAAGAAAGTGGGAGTGAAAACAGTCCCAGAATGAGACATGGCAAATCTGTCACAGCTGGTCCCATTTACCCCCTCAGGAAGGCCATTATCTATTAACAATCCCAGTAAAAGTCAGATCACACAAAGGATGAAACTTTGCTGATGCGTAGGGATTCTTTTGCATGCTTTTATTTGGTTTGACATACATTTTCAATGTAACCTGCAGTATCACAGCTTATCCAGTGTAGTAGGATAAGTTCAAAATGGAGGATTATTGTGGTGTGTGTTAAAAAGAAAAACAGTTGAGTCCAATTCTTTACCAAGGAATTTTAGCTGATCAGTATCTTCCTTAACAATGCAATGCTGATTTCTGTGATAGAATCAATGTCTTGAAAGACAGTTGTCATTCTTCTCTTTCCCAGTGGCAGGAACTTGTTGTCAATGTAAAGTTTTGAAGACCACATTCTTTCCCCTTGTCCTATTGCCCCCCTCCCTGATAAAGACTCTCTCCATGGCTACTTCTGCCGTGTGCTCCTCCTGCAATGCAGTTTGTTTCCATTAGCTTCTGAGGCAACCCTGGAGTCAGTCTGAAATGGGAGCCTTTCTCAGGACAGAACAAATCAATGCAGCGTTGAGCCTTCCAACCAGACAATCTATCATATGGAGAATAAAATTAATTTCTCTGCAGCGCTACTGTGGTTTAGGTGCTCTTGGAAAATGAGGTATTTTTTTTTATTTGGGGCACATTTGGGCATGTGTCCCCAGATATATTTTGCTGGTGTTGTGTGGTGTGACAGCAGAATAGTACTTTATGTCTTCAGGATAAGAACTTCCATTAAACTAATTCAGAAGCAGTTGCTGTAATTCATACTGCAGCAGGGAAAACGGCAACCTGCTCTATCCTAGATATATTTTCAAGAGACTGAACCACATTACCCAGGTATCCAGGAGGACACAAATCATTGCTGTTTTGAATGTATGAGTACGTGTATCCTTTAGAATCTCCTTCTCCCCTTTGCACTACATGAAAACAACAGAGAGAGGACATAGACCCCTCTCTCCATCCTGCTGAGTGGGTGGCTTTCTGCACTTTTGGGCCCCATTGGTTACAACAAAGCAAACATCTTGAAACTACAGCCTCCATGTTTTCAAAATAACCTTTTCTTTAATATATTTTGGATTTGGGATTAATGGCAGCCTCATTGCAACCGATGCCACGGGGCTGTTGTGTTGTATCATGCTTTTAAAAGGAAGTTCAGAGTGTTCCTTGACCCTAGCAAGGGTGTAGCTATATCCGAAGGTCTTTTTTGCAGTCTATCCTACCTGTCGAGAAAGGACTGAAAAGTTTGTAGGATTTATACAACCTAGAACCCTTGTGAGCCTCACAGGAGCCAGGTTCTGCAGTATGCACACCATTTCAAGTACATTTGAAGCAGAAATTGAGCACCGGTGGCTGTATCAGAAGTGCAAAACATTGTGAACAGCAGTCCTGCTTTCAACCCCTTACAAGCAGAAGTTAACTCAATTAAAGGCAGTGAAATTACGCTTTTACAAATTGGTTTAATTGAGATACGAATGGTTTCTTTTCCTCCATGGACTATTTCTAAGGAGGTAAATGGCCTTTCTGGTACAGCATCAAGTTTTGTGGACATAGAAAAACTAAATGAGATGCTATGTTGTTAGGGTTAAGTAAACATAAAGACAGTTTTTATTTTCCTCTTTTATGGAGCTGACAGGCATTAATAGACTACTGGTTTAAAATTTTAAAATTACAGTTGTGCAATAGTGAGAGAAGAATAAATATGCCCTTTTCAAAAGAACAAACAGTACTGAAAGTTTAACTGTAGCTGAGTGTAGGGCTAAATCTTGAAAACATGCTTTCATTTTCAGAGCACAACAACTGCCTCTCTCATAGTTTTCAACCAAAGGGTTCTTAGGTATCTCACTGTAGGGTCCTGTAGTTTGTTCTCGTGTAAATTCATAGGTGTTTTTGTCTGAACTAAAATACAAACTCAGACTGAAGACAGTGCTATGGTTGCACCATCAATTCCAAAAAGCTGTGGTAGGATAAGATACACATAAAGGATGGACAGAGAAATTTCAGGCTCAGTTTCAGGGTTTCTCCTCCCCTTTTTAACTTCTTCAATGCCCATAGGTATCCTGTGTGTATAAATCATCCTTTATGAGCCGAATTACTATCCACAGAGGTGCAGCCTTGCAGTGTTCGGTCTCGCAGTGACTTTGGGGAGCCTGTGTATCGCAGCCACACGTCTCATGGTCAGTCCCGAAGCTGATGGACACTCTTCATAAAAGTGATGAGCAGTGATGACAGTTAATTTTTCATTAGCCAGCTTGAGAAAATAAACTCAATGTTACATACAAGAAGTAGCAGTTAGGAGGACTCATTGACTAGAAAAAAACCCAGGACTCTATACTGGAAAATATCTAACACTTTTATAAGTGTCCTGGAAGTCTTCATTAAGTCATTAATGCTAAGGTGTGGCTTTCACAAATATTTAAAAAAAAAAAAAGTAGTAAATAATGGCAAGGGCAGGGCAGCTGTGGTGTGTGAACATGATCAGTTGGGAAGGCAGGAGGATTTGAAGAAAGTTAGACTGCAGCAATGCTAAGCACCAAGGGACGGGCCACAGCAAAGAGTGATGGTTACAGCAATGTAGACAATGGCCTAGAAATGTACAATTCTGAGAAGGCACTTGTGAGGTCTCGTATTTCTGGTTGTTCCATATGAAACGTCGTGTGATGCTGTGACAAAGGAGTTCATGGAAATGGCTTTGTGGGCGAAGAATTTGTGGGCTTTGTGAGTAAGAATTTGGGAAGATTTTACCACCCTTTACAGCACTTTGAAGACAGCTGTGGAACAAGTATCAAAGCCTGTACCTGGAGTCTGTGGTTCTGTGGAAATGGCCTGAAGGTGGGGCAGGGGAGGTTTAGATCAGATATTGGGAAGAATTCCTTTTCTGAGAGAATGGTGAGGCACTGGAACAGCCTGTCCAGGGAGGTGGTGGAGTCGCCATCTCTGGAGGTATTTAAGAAATGTGTAGATGTGGCACTTCAAGGCCATGTTTTGTGCCCCAGATTGTTGGGTTGTGTCTGTTTGTGGGGTAGTGGGTTTTTTTTGTGGTTGGACTCTATGATCTTAAAGGTCCCTTCCAACCAGGAAGGAAAAAATTGGAAGGATGTGTAACAAGCCCTAAAGAAGTTCCATGCCAACTGATTTATAATGTCAAAAAGAAAACTAAGCAGTGACTTGATTACTGTATAAGTGGTTTCAGGGGGAGAAAATACTAGATGCTTATAGTGCTCGTTAGCCGTTCCTAGAAAGCCATAACCAGACCTTAGAAATTCACACAAGAAACAGAGCACATGATTTCACAGTGAGCCTTGGAACTCACTCCTGAAAGGTTTTCCTTTACCGTGTGTCATGACGTTAGGAGAAGGTATTTACCTGGAAGACTTGTTTGAGCCCGTTACAGGTTGTTAATTAAGCAAACAATAGTTTTATGGCTGAATTCAGGATCAAGTGGCTTAGTGTTTGTATCCTGTGATATGCAAATCAGATTATACCTATGTCTGTATTAGGAGTGTATTATCAATATAAGAATATTTAAGTACTATGCTAACACTGAGTCCTTAATGCAGATATAGCTATGATTTCCCAGGAATTAACCAAATCATACCGGAAAAAAAGAATGTTTACAGGCATAATTTCTATATCCAGAAATAATTTCTATATCCAGAGATACTTCTGTGCTGAGCAGCAGCTATACAGTGCCTTAAATGTGTCAGTTCTATTCCATTAAACTGAGAATGTGCTTGGAAAAGATTAAAAAGAGAATACTGAAAATATTATCCCAATCCTAATGTAGCATTTATGTTTCTCTTGCCCAGCTTTGTGTATTCATACATCCACAAATCCTGGTAGCTAGGAAAATGATTATTAGTTAGCTGCATGCTTAGCCATTCTATCTGATATCTCACAGTTTGTTAAATGTATTTTTTTTCCAGTAGCTGACTTTAGTTACAGAGCATTCTGGAGTAAGCCTGCGTGCAGCTTTTCCAGCTGAGCTGGAGAGATGAACCGTGTTGCAAAAGTCTGTCAAAAATAATCTGCTGTCTGTACACTTCCCTTATCTGCCATCCCTCTGTGGCCATGAGCACCATGGGTGTTCTCTACAGAAAACAAAACGGGATGTTACTGCAGTCTTTGTCGGCCTCCTGCTTTATTGATGGTAACAATCCATCCTGGCAGTTAGACATATTTTAATCTTAATTGGATTTACTTCAGCCTTAGTGGTGAAAGTTTGGTTATAAGTTCTAGCGTTCTTCTTTGGAACCAGTGGCAAATCCATGCAGATATTAATGAAAGCAAGGACAGTAGGCAGCTCCCTTCTCCCATCTAATCTAGTGATTGCGTGGCAATATTTTCATGGGTGATGGTGGACAGTGGATTGATGGAATGACATAGTCTTTTCTTCTTGGAGTCCTGAATTTTGTCTTGAAAATATGTCTATTAATCTGGAATATATTATATTTATTAGTAAGCCATCTGCATATTTTAGCTGTCAATGTATTATCTGCTTAGAATTAGATGTTTATTTAATACTTCATCATTCTCAGTACTGTCATTTAAATATAAAAACCATTTAAATAGCATATTGCATTGTATTTTAATAATGCGTTAGTGCTTTATGTAAGAGACACTACTAGAATTCATAAAGCTGAAAAAATGATAATATCCTTACCCAATTCTTCAACATAGTGAGTTTCAGTATGTTTGTAAAAGGTCAAGTGGTTTCCTGAGAAAAAGTGGATGTGTAAATTGTGATAGCAGAGCTACGTTCTTTCAAAAGTTGATTTTTTCCCCATTTAACTTTTCATAAGTGTTTCAAAGTAGAAGTAGAGTCTACTTTCTGAATATTGCATCAGCAAACAGATTTTTTTGTAAAAGAAAACGAACAATTAAACATATTGACAGTTGACTAGTGATTGCATATTTCCTTGCAAATTCATATACATTTAAGTAATTCAATATTGATTGTTTTTTCATTCTGGTGTATTGACTCAGATTAAGACTGAAAACCAAGCCAATAAATTTAGACCACGAAAATTAGCTGCCAGCCTTGCATTGTCCATCTAAAGTGTGGCCTTAACTTTAAAAACTTTAAAACAGAGTAGCTCCTCGTATGAAAGTGTGTTCTGGGCGAGAGCTTAAAGAATTGGCATATCTTGATCTAGCTGATCAGATCCATATGTTAGATCTGGTGTTGGAGTTGGTGTCTTTCTCTTCTAGTTGCCCAAGGCTACCTTGACACCAACTATCACCTGAAAATATCCAAGAAGTGATCTGTAGCTTTTGTGAGGCCTTTGTGATTTAGCAAGGCACTTGAGAATTGCTTCTGTGGTTGATGTTCAAGGTGTCTGTAAGGTGCTTGTGCAGAACAGGCTGCACTGCAATGGACTTTGCATTGGAGTGGTTGGTGACAACACTGACTTTCTCACACCAGACCCCCTCGAAGGCTCTGTATTCAGCAGTGCATCTTTCTCCCACCTTTACACAGAGTATATGATAAGTCATGAAGGAATTTCAGGATTTCAGGAAAGTTATCAATATGATAAATATGTTATGGTAACCATCTTTTCCCTCCCTTGAGAACCTTCTAAATCATAAAAGAAGGCAACTATAGAAGTTTTGGATATAGAAATACAGCATATTTAAGCAATGCAGTTTTCAGATTTCTTCAGTCAGACTGTACAAAAAACGAGGTGAAACATAATCGCAGGGGGAAAATACTCAGCTAATTGGAAACACTTTGCCTATTTTTAAAAGAAGAGCTGTGTTTCATAAAAGTTACAGTGATGTGCTACATATCACAGGTTCACTTAAATGGAAAATATTCATGAAGCTTTTTTTTAAGAAAAGATGTAATTAGGGGATCAGAGTATTTCACCTTTTAACAGATAAAGC
>JAOXNG010000021.1:10185419-10195924 GCA_028566535.1 Scolopax minor
GTTCCTGTGGAAGCAGCGGGTGGTTTCTTGGTGCTTTGTGGGAAACGCACCCAAGGTAGCCATGAGGGGGGGCAGTCAGAACGCCCCCGTGGGGTTGGACGGTGGCTCCACGTTGTCTCTCTTGCTGCTGCAAAACCTGGTGCCCCATCTCCTTGGGGAAGCTGCCCGTTCTCCGAGCGCGGTGAGCACACACTTGCTGCTGCCTTCATTAGCCAGGCAAGAGGGCTGCCTCGCCGCTTGCGTTGGGGAGAAGAGCCTGGGAGCCTCTGCTCCTTCCTGTGCAGGCAGCCAAGCCCAGGGGCCTCCAGGGGCTGGGAATTCTCAGCATCACACCAAGTGATGTTTTGGGCCAGGCTGGAGATGCCTGGCCCAAAGCAGCATAGTTGCATTCCGTGCCGAGGCTCAACCAGGAATATGAGATGCATCTCACAAAACGAGTAATTAAGTTCTGTTTTCAACCGAAAGAGATATAAGGCAGAAAGACGCAGGCTTGTTCACCTGGGACCTCTGTATGTTTTTTTGGAGCGCAGCTTTTGCTGGAGGAACCTTGAAGAAGTAAAAATTATATAATTCTGTCTGTTCGATGAGATGAATTATTACTCATTTTAAATGAAAATATTTATAATCATATGTCAGAAAATAAGTGTGATTTCTAGGCAACTATGTCTGATAAGAACCCCATGGTGTGAAATCTAGTCTATGGCTGCTAAATAGTTATCCATCTTAAAGCTGTGCTGGCCTATATGTATTTTTAGGCATCCTATCAATAAATATTTTATAAAGTGCTGCAGACAGTCAAGGGAGGAAATATTCTGTTGCAGAGGAATCCAATTTCAGGTTCCCCATAAAATGATGTGTTTTATAGGGCTTGATATCCAGTACAAAAACAAGGATGTTGTATAAAATGCATCAGATGTGATCACTGAAGAAACCCCGCAGTGCTGTGAATAATTTGTGATCCTTCAAAGAAAACTAGAAAGGCTCTAAGCAGACTGTGTAGCGATAAATATCAATCTACATGTGTTCCTGTATTGATGGGAAAAAAGCTATTTCTTACTTTTATTAACAACAAGGTCAGATTGGTAGTAAAGGAAAGGAAGACAAATGATCTTTATTGATACTTACGCTGCATGTTTAATGGAGAATAAATTTTAGCGAGTGCTCACTATAATTGTGTATGCCGTTGTGAGAATTCTGCCATTTCCAAGTCAGCATTTGGGAATTACAGTCATCTCTTTGAGGCTTTGCTCCAGCATTTCCAGAACTCCTGATTTACGGCATCGCGCGGCGGTGGCACTTTCTCTACGTACATTTTCTGTGTCCATCAGAACCTTGTGACACGGGGACCTCTCCAGTTAAATTGATGGAGGGGGTAACAGCCTTCCTGAAGCACAGATTGACACATCCAGCTGAGGTCTAGCTATTAGCAGAATCTTCTAATGACAGATTTAGCTTTCAGAACAGAATCACTGAAATCACCCTGTCTGCTGGCGTTTGCCATGTCCTGTTCAGCTGGAGAAACACCCAGTCATGGTGGAGAAATGGCAGAAGGTGTGGTGGAGCGGTGGTGCTGTGCTTTCTACTCAACAGCAGATGGGAGCCACTGGCCAGGACCCCACTCCTGTTTTTTAGGAAGCAAGATACTAATTCCTCTCTGGTGACCCCATTGGGGAATTTCGGCCACCTCTTTTTTCACGGTGGGTTAGTGTCCACCTTTTCCATGAGGTGCTTCCCACCCAAAGCCATCTTTGATGTTGTTCAACCAGAACCGAGTTATGGGTGCAGAAGGTTTTAGGGAGGAGAAATCAGCTGTTCACTGCCCATTCCTGCTCTTTTAGTTGAAGCCACTGCACAAAGCTGCAACGGTGGAGCTATGCACGCCATGATGATCATTTCTCTGAAGGAAATCCATATCATTTCCTTTGTTTTTCCAGCAATAAAATCCATATGAATTTGGCAAATAGCAGCCGATAAATAGAAAACACGTATTTCTCATTGCCATCCTGGAAAGCAAGGATTTTCTGAGTTCTGTGTTGTTTAAAAAGCTGGAACTGGAGGCATTGGGAGATTTTTGTGTGTTCACAAGTAAATGGCAGGATAGGGGAGGGCACTTCAGCAGGCTTTTTCTTGTGTCTACAGCATTACAGCACCTGGTACTATGGCTAATAAAGAAAATAGGGGGTAACTTTCAAGATTGTAGAAGAAAGAATCACATTCTGAAGTTCAGGGTTGAAGTTCAGAGAGAACTGGTCCCGGGATGCAGTTGTAACCTGGGAGAGGATATCCCAGCTCTGCAGGGCCCACACCTCGCTGGTCCACAGCTTTCTAGAGAGGATGTCAGACCTCCCTCTTTTTCTGCCTCCTGAATTACGGGACGGGTTTTACAGATGAGTTTCCTGGACAGCTTTTCCCCAGTCAGTAAAGCCCCTGGGGCTGTGTAGATGTCCGTATTTCTGTGGCCTGTCAAGGGAACTGTACTTTTAAATATCAGCCTCGTTGTCTCCTCATCTATTTTTAATGTGGAGAATTGGGTAGGGAAGCTAAAGAGCAGCTCTGTACAAAACTGCTAATTATTAATATCAGTTACCACTTGTTTTGTTGTTTGGAGTTTCAAAAAAAAAAAAGAAAAAGGCTAAGGGTTGGCAAGGCAGCTTGTTTGTACTGAAAACAAAGCAGGTACTTCCAGACTGAGCATTTGCATGTGTTAAGTGCGTTTTAGAAAATGGTTTTGCTCTATCACCTGTAAAAATACTACAGGGGGTGGCGAGGCTACTCCTCACATTGATGGAGGAGGTTAAGAAGTTTGACTTTTCTGTGTTGAAAAGGGCTCGTGGATTTTGTTTCAAGACAAAAAAAAAAAAAACAAAGAGAAATGATCGCTTTGCTAGAGAACACTCAGTTGTATGTAAGTTTTTTCCTAGGATTTTCATCCCCCCAAATCTATGAGTGTAATTTCCATAAGTAGATATTTTATACCTGCTTTAATTCGGGGGGTGTTGCAGAAGAAGGCTGGAAAGAACAAGGGAGGGAGGCTGCAACATTTTCATTATGCCAAAGCAAAATATTAAGGCGGGCTTAACTATGTGTATATTAAATCAAGAAGCTGCAGATACTGGGAAGGAGATGTTAAGGAACTGTCTCACTGTGTATCTGACAGAGCTTAGTGAGAAGTTTTGTCACCTTGGTAAGCAAGTGCAAAACAGAGCCAGGTCCCCCGTGGCCTCACATTTAAGTAGGGCACTCACTTTGTACCGTGATGGACCTTTCATTACCAAAGACTTCTTTGTGCAATTAAGCGGTGTGTGCTCCTAGGACCCATCCTGTTCTGGCTGCTGAAGCAGTTTTAAAAGATCAATTAATATAATTAATTGGGGATTAAAGAACGGTAGGTTGACAGAAGTGCTTGTAGCTGGCTGAGTATGCGACTTGAGCACCCCGGAGGGTCTGGTCTGCAGAGGTAGTTTGTCCATTGTCTCCGAGTTTTATGTTTATGGGTTGCTTTGCAAGACTGAAGGAGCTTCAAACCTAAACTCTCCCAAAGCCTGGGAGTCAAAGGCTGGGAGGTGGGGTTTTTTTGAGGCCTGAAGCATTAATATCACCAGCATTGCACAGTTGCATTTATTTTTAATGAATGTACCCAGGAAGATCTAGTTTAGCTGAGCAGTGAAGTATTATTAAATTGGACAAAATACATGCAAGGGTGATTCAGATATTTCTGCTTTATCTGCTGCTTGGGCTTTTGAGAATACTTGAACATTGCATTTTCACACCCCTCGTTTATGCTGAATGGTTAGAAAATTTTATTTTGATTGGAGTTTTTCTTCCTTTCCTTCCAAATATTAATCTGATCTTAAATAACTGCTATTCAAAGCAGACCCCATTTGAATAATGTGTTATGCACAATAATTCAGAAAATGTAATTGATTGCTTTTAGAATATATTTATATAACTTTGACTTCATGGAAAAGAGCAGTTGAAATATCTAACTGAATGCATAGATATAAAGGGTTTTTCTGAACGTGATTAAATATTAGTAACAAAGACTATTCTTCCATCCCTAGTTATTGGAAGTCCATCGCTATAAGTAATTTACAAATCTTATTAGGATACAATAAGCATCAGGCAGTTTATATTCTCCTTATGAACAGCCTGCTGAGCTGAGCAGTGGCCTTGAGAGCTAAAATGCGACTGTCACGTTTCCACAAATAATTGCTATAGCAACATTGTCATAATGTCTGAGATCTGCTTCCCTTGGGTTCACACCTGAAGTTTTCTTTATTATGAAACAAAATGCCTCCTCAAGTTGAAAATACTGTGTAACGGTGAGGGGAGAGTATTGATGGCTTTTGCAATTTTTGTTTTCTTTTTTTTTCAAGAAATTAAATTTGAAATGTTGAGAAGCACAATAGAACATTAGGGGAAATTGTTTGCTGTCATAATGTCCATTTATCATGACATTCAACATTGTGTGGCTCCTTCCATACAATTAATCTCTGCAAATTGGTGTGATCAGGTGAAGAAAATCTCAGGTGGGCGGTCTCACCTAACTTGGGGAATTTTTTCTTCCTTTTGTCTGAGTGCTTAGATGTTACTTTAATGTTCTGTAAAAACCAATCCAAGTAGGGTTTCAGAGTTGTTATTTCTCTTATTTCAAATTGCTGCACATTTTTGCCTCTCTGCTTATTAGAAGTGCTTTGTCTCAAAGTGCCGAAATACAGCGTTGCTGTCTATCAGCTTTCCCCAGAGACCCTGATGACACAACTTGTATTGATGTGATAGTTTTGGGCCAGATTCTGCATTTGTGCTGTTGGATGAAACCAGCAAGGGCTGGCCCAAATGGCCCAGGGCTCATCACAGAGCAGCCAAGGACTACTCGCCTGTTTGGTGTCATAGTGTAAAACATTCATAGGCGTCAGAGGACCATCTTTTTTTCTGCTCAATAGCTGATCCAGGAGGAGAGGGGTTGGGCAGTGCTTTGCAGGCAGCTCCTGCCCTGGCTCCTGTCCCTTCCGAGCAGCTCAAAATCTGTTCCTCTGTGTTGAAGTTTATTATAGATATTAAAGTTCATGAAACATGGGTAATGTTAAGTGAAGAGTATTGCTCCATTATCATCGTGACGAGCAGAGAGCAACAGATGAAATGAATTCACCCTGGGTCCTAGTGATGCAGTGGAGTCAGAACGATGACTGCGAAAGGTAGAGAGCACTGAGGGCAGCGAGGACTTCCATCATCCGAGCAGGCTAATTAGAAGTCTTTCAGCAGGGAGGCAAAGGTGAGCAGAGGTTATAAAAAATGGATATTGCAGTGATATTAGGGAGAAGAGAGAGGTCCCACGCTCCAAAGGAGAGACCTCAGGAGAACAGCAGTGGAGGAGGAGGAGGTTGGGTCCCTTGTGTAAGACCACAGAATACTAAAGACGTGAGAAATCAGTGATGGGGAATGCGTGAAGGCAGTTTTATAGCTTTGTTCAGACCTGAGAAATCTAAAAGTGTGGAAGAAAAAAACCACCTCCCTGAAGGAAAAGAGACAGTTATTGAAGCTTCCTCAGACTCCTAAGAGCTTAAGAGACTTGAACATGATCTTTCAATGGCTGTCCAACGTGAGGAATTCAGGGCGTGCTGACAGTGACAGAGTGCCTGGATGCTTGATGTTGAACCAATGGGAGAAGGACTGAAACGGTCTTATTTAATTCAGATTTTCTCCTGTGTCGGTGCGCATCGTTTTGGTTGTGCAGGGTGCTCTCCTGACAGCAGTACGTGGTTGTAACAGGGAGAAGAGTTAAACATGAAGAGTTGAGGTGCAGTGGAGAATGCTGTGCACTCAGAGACGTTGAGCATGCCAGCCTGAGTGCAATGACTTGCCCCCAAAAAGTCATGTTGCCACCATTATATGAGTGGAGATGAACCAGCCCAGTCTGACCCCTTTAACTCCTCCCGTTGATGCACAAAGCAAAACCTGGAGCTGTCTGGAGGCAGCTTACACCACCCTCCACATCTACGCAGAAAACATTAGGTCTTTTTTCCCCAGCATAAATTTACCCACCTGGGAGTTACACCAGTTTTAATTAACTTGATTTATATCACAATAACGTTCCCATATAGACAAGACTGACAGACTTGGGAAGCTTAATTATAGCTTTTCCTGACTTAGCACGCCTATTTAGGGAGCCAACTGAATGTCTTCGTTGTGCCAACAAGAACTTCTTTTAGACTCCCATCTGAGTCTATGAAATCCTTTTTAGTTTTAAAAAGGAACCTTACACTGCCTTTCTGTTTGTGCTCCAAACAAATGAAATTCCCTTGCTTTTGTACTATATTTTGTACTAAAATTATAATGTCTTATCAAAAGAAATTTTAAAAGATAACTTAGAGGCCAGAGAATGGAAAGACCTTGTCAAATATAACACCATTCTGGAGAGATGGGGTGCGCAGGGATGGCTAATTTCTCAATTTGCATTGGATTTTAATTCTCTGCCCTATTCCAAGTAATTGCTTGCAGTGTAATAATGGAGGTGAAACATCAGACTTCCTGTGATTTATTCATTTTAACTCAGATTTTTTTGGATTACCTCACACCAGAAATGTCTTTGGCGTATGTCTGAGAAGCACGCCTGTTGCAGGCAGCACAGCCATTAGTATGTAGTTTTAAACAGATTCAAGATTAAGATAATTCCCTGTGGGTTTGGGCTTTCAGTTTTAATCAATATCACGAGAAATGCTGGGCCAAATACACGGCTGAAGTGTGAACATTTTGTTTCTCTGGAACTGTCTAGCTTTACGCCAGCTGACATGCAAATATGTTGTTATTAATCTGTACCAGCCTGTTATTAACGACGGCATCAGATTGTGCAGGCACAAGGCGTGTGAATTAAGGCTTCATGTTAGACTCAAGTTCTGGCACCTCCCTTATTGTCGGGCATTTGTTCCCTTTCACACTTCAAATTTTCCAAATCAACTGCTTTCCGTGTGGGTTTTCCCAGTTGCTTTAAAAACAAACAGCAGAAACATATTCCAGTAGGCACTATCAGACTGACACCCCGAAGGAGACAGCTGGCACAGCTGGATGGAGCCTGTGGATCCACATTGTGGGTCTCTGAGGCCGAGATAACACCGATTAGTGGGAGTCTTAGACTTAATGTCCTTCAAGGTGATGGATCCTTATGGACCAGACATTTGCAGAAACATTGAAATCTTTGCCGGAGTGATTAGCAGGGAGCTGCTGACAGAGGATGGAATGCTGAAATCCTGGAGCTTGTTCTGATGGCTACGAACCTGTAACTTTTCCTGCCAGGGGCTGGCCCAGCATCCTTTGTCCTTATCCCAAGTCTCACAATGCCCATTGTTTTTAGCTCTCAGATTTGCTGTAACTCCTTCCATCCTCTCTTCCCTTTCTAATGGTGTGCATGTCCCCAGCCTTAGGGTAAGCAGTGTTTCATTCCTCTACCCAAATCCTCCAGCAACTTCTCTCAGATACCTTTCACACATTTCTGGCCCTTCATCTCAGCATCCCATCCCATCTTCTCATCATTCCAAGCCTGATTTCTCTCTCCTTCCCACTCGAGTCTGCCCTACTCCTCCTCACTGTCAAATGCCATCAGCATGGACAGCATGGGAGAAATTGTCTCCCAGGTCTCAGTTCCTCTCTTTGGTACTGGAAAATCACTGCCTGTCCTCTGAAGCACCCTGCTGAATCACCTTTTTTTTTAACCCAGTGTATCCCGGGGAGGCTGTGAGGGCATTTCCACATGTAAACACCTCAAATCTGTAGCATAAAGCCCAACGTGGGAAACCTCTGATCGACAGTTAAACCCTTAGTACCAGTCTCTGTCATTTTGCAGTAGGTCTGTTTACAAGGTGGAGTTTGTGCCTAATTATAAATTTGGAACATAATTCTCTGTTGGCGTAATTCCTGTGATGTCAGCAGGGCTTTCCACGCTGGGAATTTAAGCTGGTCGCAGGGTTGGTTTGGTGTGACTGCGAAGATACTAATGGCATTTTTTTGGGGAATACAAGTAATTCTGAAATGTAGCTAAAATGGTGGTTTAAAAGCATATGTTGGCAAAGACAGGATGCCCAGCATTGTCACGGTATCAGCGTGACCCTGCTGGTGTCATTGGGAAGGGAATTGTGCACCGTAGCAACAGCATCGTCCCAATTTCCTTTCCCTCTGATGCTCGGGTTTCAGGTGGAATTTACCATCAGGTCATTAAACTGATGGAGACGTCGCATCCACCGGTGCATCCTCCAAAGGTGGTATTTTTCAAATGAAGGGCCAAATTGGAAATAAGGGTCTGGAAGTTAAAGGTTTGGAGTCTCCATGTGTCTGTAAAGAAGCAACTTCGTGTTGCGGGGGCCGGGCTACCCTGGCTCCTACCCCCTCCCAGGGCAGCTTTGGCCACGGCTCGGGGGTATTGGCTGCCCTGGCTCTTAGGATTCCTCCACAAGGAATAAAACTGCCTCAAAGGGATTGGTGTTTGGTCGGCTGCTTTTGATTTTGCCTCGGGGAATGTCTTTGGTTATTTACCTCATGGCTTCACCAAAGCTCTAAAGCAGGGAGAGGGTTTATCAGTGACACCACGGAGAAATGGGAAGAAGCGAAGGGAGGGATTGTGTGAGCCCTTTTAACACAAAGAACTGTAGTATAAGTTAAGAAGATTATTTTATCTTTGGCACCTCTGACAGGTCCCCTGTTACATAAATGTTCTGCTTTTTTGAGGGAGGTTCTGCCCAAACGTCAGTCTCAGCCGTTTCCTGAAATCAGAACACCCAGTTTATTTAATTTGGGGGGTTTAAGTATTTTCCATTTCAGAATAATAAATATATAAGATATGGGATCTCTTCTATGTAAATGCTACAGTCTAGGAATATACAGGAGTATGTTTAGATATATGAAGAAATTCTTAGTCATGGTTTTAAGAGCAAAGCTTTGATTTTTGTCCTGACACTGCTCCGGCAAGCTTTCATGTCAAAACAAACGCACTGAAGATGTTGATTCATTGGGAAAGGGGTGAAATGCCATACTCTAAACTGCACCTTTTCATTTCCCAAGCTCCTCCTAGAGAACTGACAGAAGAGGAAAAACAGCAAGTTCTCCATTCGGAAGAATTCCTGATATTTTTTGACCGGACAATACGTGTAATTGAGCGAGCTTTGGCTGAAGATTCAGACATCTTCTTTGACTACAGTGGCAGAGATGTGGAAGAGAAAGATGGGTCAGTTTGGGGGACTTTTCACTTTTGTAAACTAAGCTTTATAAAAAGAATTTCAATGCCAAGAAGCCTCAGTTTTAAAACTAAGTAAAACTTTTTATAGTTAAGAAAGGGTTAATATCTCTCCATGAAGGCCTGGCTCACTTTGTTGGCTGAAACTATTTTGTAAAATAACTTCATACTTTATTGTTGTAGGGTGGTTTTTTTTTTCTTTGACATATTAGGTGGTTTAAATTTTTGTTTCATTTTTGGGGTGGAATTTCAAATTCTGAAGAAATAATTGAAATAGGTAAAAGTGCGTGTGCACGTACACATGTGCAGAGTTGTTACTCTCGGCAAGAAAACGAGAGGAATTACATCGAGGTGGCAGATTTCCCCGGGTTGGGCAGAGCCTTGAGAAACAGTCAGAAACTTGTGCGTGGCTTTTCGCAGCCTTTAAGCCCCAGTCCTTCAAAAAATGTCACTTTCTTTGAATTCACACAGAGACGTTCAAGCAGGAGCCAACCTTTCCTTTAACCGCCAGTTCTATGATGAGCACTGGTCAAAGCACCGTGTCGTCACCTGTATGGATTGGTCTCTTCAGGTAAGATGGGAAGCAGGGAGATATATTTCTGTGTACCTTTCAACTTCTCCCTGAAAAATACAGCCAGTGTCATTTTGCCCTTTATTCCGCAGATTGTGATGTTATTTCTTGGCTGTCAGTGGGGCCCTGAATGAGTCAAGGCGTGTTTCTCTATAAAGAATAGCAGTGGGCAATAATGAAACTGGTATTTTTTGGTATAAGTTACTTGGTCTTCAAAACCAGGATGTTGTATTAAAACTGTAGGTTAGCAAATATACTAAAGATTTAAAGCAAAAAAACTAAAGATTTAAAAGTCTTTAGTTTTCCTCCCTGCCCCCCTCCACATCTCCAGCACATGGAAAACTTTTTAGGACAAAATATTTAAAATTAAACTGGTAAAAAATAACTTACTAAATATGTAGCCATTGATTTAATAAATAGCTACACAGAATAAGATAGAAAATAAAAATGTAGAATAGTGAGGAAAAAAATTTATATTCCTAGTATATTAAAACTCAAAATGTCAAAGTATCTGAACAAGTTGAAAAGACTGAAAAGAGGTGTTTTGAAAAATGCTGGGTCCTCTCTTCAGTGATGGAGGAGGAGGCCGGGGCTGGCCGGGGGGCACAGTAAAGCAGAGAGCCGGGATGGCATCCAGTCCCTGTGCACCCAAACCATTGTCATCTTGTGAAACACAGCACAGAGCTGCTCCAGCTTCCCCAGGCCAGCACAGCC
>JAOXNG010000021.1:10202843-10213924 GCA_028566535.1 Scolopax minor
CTGGTCTCAGTCTCCTGCCTGGCTTTCCTCTGCCATCTTCCTTCCTGCCGTCCTGGAGCATCATTTTGGAGAATTTGCTAGATCAGAGCCTGCGTAAGGGCTAGTGTTTCTCAGCAGCATCCTCACCTGACCCTTCTCATCCTCTGCTCCCCTTCTCTCCTGCTCATTTGTTGCAGCTGGTCCAAAATCAAACCGTAAGCTCCTCGGAGCAGAGCCTTTTCCTTCCAGCTGCCTCTGGCACGGAGCACAATGGTGCCTGGCTGGTATCATTAAGCACCACAGCTGTAAATAAGAATAGTTCTGATTACACAGTTGAGGTTCTCATCTAAAATAATTTAAACAGTAGTCGTGAGCAGTTATGCTGTTTACAATTCATGTAATAATTTAGGACTGCTAGTTTTTAACTGTTGTATAATTTGGATTTACTTACAGTTCTCATGGGATAAAGTATATTATTGAAGAAGAAAGGAATAAACTATATTTAGAGTAGCTGTAGGGTGCTATGATTTAAAGGAGAGCTGGTGGAATACTACAGGAGAAAATATGCAGGATCCATTATACTGTTAATGAATGCACAATTCAGATTGGTGATTTAATTTTGAGATCATATTTCTCTGGTACCCTCAGGTGTAACAGGCTTCATACATAAAAACTGAGTAAGACTGTATGTAATTATGCCCAGTCATGCAAAAACTGAATAATTAAAAAAAATACTCTCCTCTATTGTTTATTCATTTGCAATTATTTTTTTTAAAGTACATAGCATTCAAAGAGCACTATTAGAAGGGCACAACCATAATTGCTGGTACCAGTTTTGAACCCATGGTAGTAACCTTTGAGACAGCTTCATATTTATCCACAGCTACAGGCTGTTGCTGTATTTAAGCCATGACTACAGCATCATTTTTTGATCTGGCCAGGAGCTTTCTTGAAATAGTCACCATTTCCTTCCTCAGGCAAGGTGGCAGATTGGTGTTATTTTATACTGTTGGCTAAGAGACAAATCCTGAAGTCCTTCTTTTTGCAAGCAGACCTGACTAATGAAAGCAAGACTTATTCCTGTAGGGTTTACACCCATGAATAATTGTCAAAAACTACATTGTGTAGTGGCTTCTAGGTTTAAAAAAATGTGATTATTTTTTTTTTTTTTGGTCAATTTTTTATATTGGCACGTTAATTGTAAGCTTTTTCTGCCATCCTTTTTGGGAAACGTGAACAGATGTCCCAGCTTTTTAAGAAGCCACGTATTACAATGGACTGCATTTTAAATCACACAACGACATCCACACGATGAATCTGAAAAGCTCTGAAAATACACAAAGAAGATGCAATCAAAAGAAATTCTGCCTGGCCTTCCAGGTTGTACACCTGCTATTTTAATTTTTTTTTTTTTAATCTCTCACAGCTACAGTTTCGCTTCTTGAATGAATTTGAACAACTTGCCCAAGAGACATTCTAATCCAATCGTGTATTATGATGATACCAGTTGGATGTTATCCTATTAGGCACTCGCTGTAAATAAGGGATTTTCCACTGACTTTTAAATCCTTGATTAATGAGAATGCTCGAAGCAGTGTCCTGTAAATTAGCTATAGTGCTAGCAACAATTGCAATTCGCTTAGGTGAACTGATTTGCTTTAAGTCTTCCCATCCAAATTAGAAAGCAGGAGGAAAAGATAATGTGCAGTATGTAAAAGATGTATCTTTATCTTGCATTATTTATCTGTACCCCATGGCTGCCTGAGACCCTTAGGTCTAAATACTGCTCTTTGTCCAGGTGAAGTTCCATCAATCAGAGCTCTTCTGGAGAAAGAAGTCTGGTAACTGGCCCAAAGTATTTCTTTAGTTTATGTATTCTTTTTATTCTCTAGTGTTTTAGCTAATTCTTAATCCCATTTTAAATTGTGTTGAGCAGTGCAATGGCTTTCATTTGTAGCTTGGTCTCTGCCATACTGTTCACTTGCCTTTCACAGCTCCTTTGCCTTTTTTTCTGAAACAAGTCAGAAAGAGGTACTTGGGTTTGGGGAGAGGGGAGAATAGGGGGAGGTTGGACACATCCGTTAATTGAAATGGAGAAAGGAATCCTTCCTGACATATTTTTATGAAGAAAACATTTTTCACATCACCTTACCACTTCCCTTTGTATTCAAATACTGATACTTGATTTATTGCTTGCAACAAAATTAGGTTTATATCTAGTATTGACTTTGAAACATATATTATTTCCTTTAATACGCTGAGAAATTAATGAGGTCTTTCTTGTCGTGCTGTCTTCACATTTATTTAAGGTGCTATTCATTTCTGTACCTATAATATATGTGCACTTTTATCAGTCAAGAACATCCCTTTGTTCTTGTAGAAGTGTGAATGCTCCTTCCATAGATTGGAATTAGTGTCACTTTTTAAAGACAGTTTTGACACTCCCTCTTACAAATAACTGAGCAAAGTATCTCTCATACATGAAGATACTTAAAGTGTATGATTTTTCCATAGTTATTTTCTGGTAATTTTGCATGTTTACTTAAAGTAATCTCTGACCATGCTATCCTATATCAAGAAAAATCAGAGACACTGCATTAAGTCTGTAACTCTGTCTGATCATTTCACCTCAACAAGGTTGCTCACCCTTGCATGTACCAAAGCACCTTTAAACAGAACCCCACGGGTCTCACAGAACATGATTTCTTGCTATGACTATTATGTATCCCTCTGATGCTTTCTGGGTAATGGTATTCGTGTGCAATTCCCTGGTGATCAATTGGTAACTGTTCACTGTTCTGGCTGCAGGTCATAAAAGTATAGTGTCCTCTCCAGTGTTATGGGCAGGAGGAAAAATGCAACATTCTGGGTTTACTGACCAAATTGGAACTGTTTAAGAAAGCCCATTTTTGTCATTATGGTGTCAAACTGTGACATAGCTGTTGTCTATAGACTTTTTGGTTATCTTCAGCAAGTTCTCTTACGCCTCAGTCTTCTACCTGTAAAATATACTATTATTATAATGGGCTTTTCTTTGTTATGCCTCACATATTAATGAATGTATTCCTATATCACTTTCCCACTCCAGAGAAGTGCTGAAAGCCTGTGTTCATTAATATTCTTGAAGCGTGACAAAGAAAAGCCTATTACTGTAATATGCTTTGCTTTAGAACTTCAGTTAGAATAATAATGACAAACAGTGTTGGTTAGGGTTTGGTCATAAAATTTTTACACGTTCAGCCTTAAACGGATGAAGCAAAGCTTTGATGTATTGTAATGACCTTCTCCTATACTTATGCACACACACACAAAAAATAGTACTTCACGTTTACCAAAATGGGTTGTATCTATTGGTTGCGGTGTTTATCACTCGCTCCGAGAGGGGCTTTTTGCCTATTTCCTTAGCCTCTTGTTTCAGTATCACGTAGTCTTCTTATTCTCTCTGTGTGTTTCCTTCAGTGAGGTGAACAGGAGCTTGAAATGGACAGTTACGAAATGTCTTGCCCATAGGAGAAGCTTCTTCCTAACCTCATTAGTAATTGCTTGAGAAATGACCAGGAGCATGACAGTTTATATTTCCCTGCTATTATTTCCCCTAATAACTGTGGATGTTCTTATTACATTTCTAAATGACTGTTCTCAGAGGTGGCTTGAACAGAAGGTATTTCATTTTATCAGGTTCAGATTGATTGCCTCAGTGTTTCATTGAATATCTCCTTGTTCTTGCACCGTAGGAAGCAGTAGACAGGCATCCCCACTTTCTTTTCTTTCTTGCGCGTTGTCTCATACGTCCCCTGGTTTGCCTCCTTGGGATTGATTTATTTGTTCTCTTTATACAAAGAATCATCTGATTTGGACAGATACTCCTAGAGCCTTTCAGGAAATAGAGCACTCAGGAAATACTTCACTTATTTAAGAAAATAGGATGTTTTCACTTATTTAAGAAAGGGTGATAAGGATGATACTTTCTAACACTGCATACATTTATGTTTTTCTCTCCTTGACTTTCTTTTCATTTAATGGTTTTCTACTCAATGAGAGTTATGGTTGTGTCTTTTCCTCTTTTTTTTGGCTCTATATCTAAGAAGTGCAATTAATGGAGAAAACATCACTACATTTCCGCTGCAGGGAGTTTGATATTTTGATTTGCTTTTTTAATGCTCTCAGTGTTTTCAGCAATATGATAGTAGAGATACTGGAGATAAAGAGGGAAGACCAGTAGCCCCAATATATATCCTTCTACTTCCTATTCTTATTGCAAAAAAATATTAAAATGTTTAAGGGCTTTCACTGGGTATCTAACACAGTTCCTCTAAAAACTGACAAGTGCGAATTGAAAAGCAAAGTCCCAATAATACAGAGTTGGCGAGTGTCACTGTGCCATTAAATATTGTCTGGAATGCTCTGAGCCTTGCATAAATCTGTGCAATAAAAAAGATGCCAGTGAGAATCTTACAACATGTTCAGTCAATTAAAATATATCTATTTGACATTTATTTTCTTTGCAGACCACAGATGACATCCTGGTGGCCTCGGCTGAATGTCCTAGCGATGATGAGGACATCGATCCCTGTGAGCCGAGCTCAGGTGGGTTAGGTTAGTCAACTTTTTTATTACTTTCTTTTATTTAATATTTGCATGCTTCAATCCCCAGAATCCTATTTAGCGGGATAGTCCTTTCTTACATAGCAGGGAGAAGTTGAATTGGGGCAGAGAGGCAGAGCTTGCTAGACATGTGCTATACGTTTCTCAAAGATGACAGATGGGAGCACGTTGATAGTTGTGATCTGAGTGAGGTTATAGCTCAAGTGAGGACCCGAGGCTGGACTGGGGAGGGCATTCTGGGACCCCTGCAACTGTGGTGTTGTGACAAAAAAAGGACAACTTAATTTAGGAGAAAGCTCATTGCTTCAGTGTTTCCCCCAGATAAGATGAAAGTACCATATTTCAAGTGTCATATTATCTCAGTAGTAGAAGCAGAGTTCCTTTTGAATTGCTGTTTATGGGATGAAATACTGTATAGATGGTAAAAAACTGAAGACATAGAATACAGCAGTCTCAATTTTGAAATTATTATATGGCTTTTTTCCAAGCTAAGACTATTCAGAGCATTGGTTTTGATTCCGAATAGAAATGAAAAATTGTTACAGTCTATTATTTTCCATGGAAAAAAATTTTGTAGTGTTTTTGCCATACTTTCATACTCCTACTAAATGGAGATTTAGTACTAATTTTTCTTTCTGATGTAGTTTCTCACTTATCTTTATATTCAATTAAATGCTACATATTTTCTCTAAAAATGCAAATGCTTATCATGGCTGTGAAAGGAGAGCAAAACTTCATAATGTGAAGAATTATGTTGCTCTATAACCTTTAAAAACCCCCAAATGTCAAAGGAACTACTGCTTTCTTTGTTGGTGTGGGTTATCTTTGGTTACCTTTTCTTGGTACCAAATATGTCTCAGTTTTTCTTACTTGAATTCTGCACTATTGGGTAGCATTCCTGCTCTTAGGTGTTTTAGATAATATGGTATTATTCAGTACTTTCCATAATAGTTAATAGTAAAATAATTAAGGTAATTTTATTGTGTACTACCATATGTAGTTTAAGTAGAAATCAATGAAATTTGAGACTGGCCTGTATATAAATGCAATTCAAAACTAAGGCATCTCAGAACAACACCCAAATTGGGAACTGGGGAATATGCCTCATGGAATTTGCCTTAAAACAAATGGGATTTAGCCTCAAATGCAGATGCATGGTTCGTTTTTGAAGTCACGTAACTTAAGCCCACATGCAAAAATTATTTATTTAAATTTAAGTAAAGGCAGAGACATTTATGACTTACCTCAGTGTTTGATGGCCCTGGTCTTCCAGGAACCAAGATATTTATAGAGTTGATGAGAACACTTTGGACTTGTTTTCTTTTGCTTTCCAGTAAAAGAATTTCAGAGTGTTTTTCAAAATGCCATGAGATGGAACGACCATTCTTAAAACCAAGCAACAAGAGATACACCCACCTTACATATTTTTTATATCTCTCAGGAAGACACTTCACTTGCAGAAGTCCCAGACATCATGAGCAAGATATTTAGGAATTGTGATAGGAATCCCTTTTTTGAAAGTTTGAAAATTAATTTCCAGGATATTTTTTTTCTGCTCTTCCCTGCTCATTTTCAAATTCTTGAGTTTAACAAGACTGTCTTGTCCAGTGGGAGTCAATGCAGTAATTCACAGGGCTCTGAGCTCATCCACGCCAACTGCTACCTTGTTCAGTTAACTAGCAGTGCTGTTTCGTAGGCAAATTGACTTTTGTACATTATCTATAAAAAAATTATCTACAATGTAGGTAATTTTAATAATTTTTTTAAAATGTATAAGGCAACTGTAAAACAATACATTAGTTACCTAGCGCTAAAAATTTTTCCCAAGCCCTCTTCAAATGTATGAGGCTGTATTAGAAATGTAATTGCATTGCCTCAGCCTTGCAGCTTGCTGAAAGCCAGTGAAATTTCAGAGTGATTCTCATAATGCTCTGAGGTTGTTTTGAACCTCAAATCTGGGGCTCGGCAGTCCTGGGGCCACACAACACAGTCATTTAGCTGGTGGGAGCCAGAATGGGAGGGGTGAAACGAAGCTTTCTGACAGGTTATCATTTCTGTCCAAACTGTGTCCAAAACCTTGCCATTAGCTTTATGTCCTGGTGTTTAGCTTTCTTGTTTTAGCTTTTCATCACCCAGCTATGCTTCTTATTTTTGTTTATTTGAGAATGGCTTTACCGTTTCATTTTTTGGAGCCCAACTGCTACTGCTTTTTATAAAAAGTTTGGATTGGCACAGGAATTATGTTCTCCATATTCCTGATTGTCTGGATCATTTTATCTGTCACTCTTCACATCAAAATGTCACTTGTCCTCCCACTCTCAACTCTTAAAAGCTATTAATTTGCCTCCCTCTTCATCGGCCTTGTCCTTTTCTTATATTTGAAATAACATGAAGCAAAGGTGTTACCGAAGTCGTAACTTCTAGCGTATTGTCTCTCTCTAAACTGTTTGAGTCCTAGTCACTTAGTCATAGGAATAAGCCTTCTCTATGAATAGTCCTATAGGCACTTCTACTGCTCTGGCTCAGTAATTCTGCAGTCTCCATCTGGATTGGAGCTACTCCTAACACTCGGCTGGAACTTAAGAGAGAAGAGCATAATGTTGCTGACAGTGCCCAGATTAATGATTTCTTTTCTTTCCCTTTGGGATAGAACATGCAATAGGATACGTCCCTCTATTTGAGTTCTTCCCATGGCTCAGTTCAGCTTTTTTTCCCCGTAACCCTTTTCACAAACCAGAGTTCCTTCTCCACACCCTCACTGGTGCTGGTGAAGTTTATGTTTCCTAACAGATACTTCTAGGAGGCAAAATATGTGATTATCAGGACCACCTTGCTGTTATGTTTCCACTTCAGAGGCTGTACCCTGAGATCCCATTAGATTTCTTCTCTTGCTGCCTGGTGGTCAGTCAGCAAAAAGATCCACCTCAGCAAGAGGTGATGCTCTTGGGTCAACATTTTTCATTCAAGGGATGGCCAGAGCCCTTCAGTTTTATTGGCAGAACCATAACTGTCTATTTACATGATGATTGCCCATAATATGCCTATTTCTAACCAAAGTTCTCAGCTCAAAATGAAAGCCTATGCAACACATAGTTTGAATATGGTAAACCTATATATCATAGAAAATACCCCTTAGCTAGATTTTTACTCATTAGTGAGATTTATGCTTAAAATAGAGCTTATTTTCTAGGGTAAATATGTTGCAGTTTGTAGTGGCTAACAAGTCTCTGTCTGCCACCACCAGCTTCGCTTTCTGTGCACCTGTCTCCTAAATAATAAATGGAAAGATGCAATTTGCAGCAAATTTCATATGGGGACATAAAAACACAGACCAGATTAGGAGCTGCTAAGCAGCAATCCCATCAACTTGTCTGGAACATAAAGTCACAAAAATTATAATTGCAGATTTCATTGTGGTATACAAACTGCTAAATGCACGATAATTGGATGAAGTCATAACAAATTTATTAGCATGCAAAATTTAGTCAACATATTTTGTTTGTGTTATTTTTTGTATACTAAGGCAACCCATATTGCTTTCACAGTCTCTCCAGATTCCCCTCTCCCACTCTAAATACTAATAACAATATGAAGAATGATGATGATGATGATGATAATAATTATTTATGTTTCCTCGGCTGCATGTCATAGAGGAAAACATAAAGCCTTTTCATTTTGTAGACAAGTTATGAAAAATGTCAGTGGCAACCTACCCAATCAAAAAAAAAAAAAGAAAAAGGAGCTGGGATAAATTACTAATGTTATGTGAAGGGTTATAAAACTCCAGGTGGACAAATTGCCATTCTGCACATCAGGGCTGCTGCTCCAGCCTTTCCTGGGCTCCTTACAGGGCTCTGATTTCTGCTGAGTGTCAATGAGTGTTTGTGCTACATACCTTATTTGGTCCTGTTACACTGGGCTGGTATTTTATTTGTTAGCTATTATCTAGCTGCTTCTGTAGCTATTGAAATGTTCCAAAACACAGAGAGGGCCAGACTGGGTCAAATGAAGTGAAATCATTGAGTTTAATGGCAGGGAAATCTAGATCAGGGAAGAAAGCTTTACAGTTTTTAGCATATGCACAGTTCTTTTCCTGCAAATCACAGTTGAATCTTTCTTAAACTCAGGACTTGACATATGTTTAAATTAGAATTTTGGTTAAAAACCTTTTCTGGTGGCCCCAGCAGAAGTGGGAGAGATGGAAGTTTTATCAGTCTTAGAGGAAGAATATATGGTATTCGTTGGGAGGTTTTAACACAACTTTCAAAGTGAAAAACTGGTCTTGTAGAAACAAGATTTTTCCAACAAGTGTCTTTGTACCAACAGAATTTCATACGTTGCAACCAAATAAAATACTTCATCATCTCTTGATCAGTGTTTGTCTGGCAGCTCTTGGATTCCACTTCCCAGGACAGTGTTAGATTGCTATCAGATCTTGTCCTGTCCTTGTTCTCTCAGGCGAGAAAATAAAATTAGTCAGGACAGAGTTCAGTGGTGGGCACCAGCATTAGTTACCTTTCTTAGCCCTCATTCTCCACCCATGTCCGAGGGAGAAATGGGATCAGTTCTTTTCCTGTTTTAAGTAAGGACTAATAAAATGATAGGTGCTTATGGACTGCTCTTTGAGCGTGTGTTGATTTTCCTACATTTGGTCAGGCTCGTTGCACCTCAGGACACAGCTGGTGACAGTCAGAAACCTCCAAAACATCGCTATCGCCGAGAGAGAGCAAACAAGCCACTGCTTGAGGTGACTAGGATGGCTAGGAGTGGGCAGGACCCCAGAGGTTCCCAAACGCTTTGTGATGGTTTGGGTTTGGTCTCAGAGTTGATAACCAATTCTTCTAATGGACAGAGCTGTGAAATGCGAACGATTTATGCTCCTTGTCAGAAGTTTTGCTCTTCTTTTCCTGTCACCAATTATTGCACTGCATTCCTGGTGCCTCTGGCAGCAGGATAACACTGCAGTAGGAGGTGAAGTGACTCCTATAATTTATACATCACTGCAAGTGCCCTGCCTAATGCACTTCATGGAGTTCTTTGTGCAAGGAGCTGAAACAAAAAAAATAAAATTACAGTTAGTTCATAGGGCTACTGTCTTCATTATGGCTCGAGACATAAAGGGAATATTTGTGCCTCAGTCCAATTATCTCTAGTACTATATGCATTTCCAGTCCTAGAAAGACCACTGGGTTGCCTTGAGTCAGCCTTTTTAAATGTTTAGCTGAAATACGTATAGACGTGTCTGTGTGAGCTACTACAGGGTGAAAATTATGCTTTATTTACAAACTTTCCAGGTGATAGCTCCTACCATGTCTATACATAAAAGAACTGAGAGGCTTCAGATATAGAATAACTTTCTTACAATTGAAGTTAAAATAGTAGTTAGGATTATTTTTTTTTTATGAATCATAAAGGCTCCCCCAAAGCAACAGAAAGCAAATGTTGCATTTTTCCAAATTATTTTATTGTGAACTGAACCACTTTCTTGTCAGTAGTCTGAGCTCTTACTGTCTGCCACTGTGAATTATAAATAAGGGATTTCTCATTTGCATTCAATCAAGGATTTGCTTCCTAAGTTATCTAAGAAAATGAGGTTTAAAATGATAATTGAACCATGGTACCAACACTGATCTCTACTCTTTACCAGCCACTTCATTGAAGCTTGGGAATACTGAGTAGAATTGTAGCTTTCCAGCCAGTCCTAAGTAAGGATTTTCATACCTTCCCAGTGTTGGGAGCCACTGAAAACAATAGTATGTGCTGAAAGAAAGGGTTTTCTTTCAGTCTAACAAGTAATTTTTCCATACTTTCGAGAATTCTGACTCCTCACATGCGTTCTGTTTGATTTTGGTGGCAGTGGTGGTGTTCACACTCTGAGACATCCTTTCCTTTTGTAACCTCAACTGGCACAGGGGAGTTATGACCAACATGAAATTATTTAAAGTTTCTTTTAAAAGCACACTTTAGGACAAAATTCAGATAATTTTAGCTAAACGTGTCTTTTTAAATATGAAAAATTCAAGTAGATACTCCTTGCTGAACGTACGGATTTCAAAGAGAGGTGTAATAGAGAGACGAGAGCGAAGGCTAATGCTTTCTAGCCCGTGTTAATTGGAGTCACAGTGATATGAACATATCGGAAGGCAGAATATGGATGGAAGCTGGGGAGCTAGCTTTTTTTGCTGAGCATGATGGTTTTCTAACAGTGTAATATCAGTGGCTCACTGTGCTCTAAGACTGGTAAGAAATAACGACATCGGGTTGCTATAAATCATACAAAGCTCTCTGTTAACTTCCACTCATTATCTTGCTATAGTTGGGCTTCTGTAATGTGGATAAGAAAAGCAAACATTCCCCATGTAAATACTGGGGTTATTTGTATGGCAGTACCTAAAGCTCTACTTTATGCTTCAGATATGTGCAGACATCAGAGAATCAGAGAATCATAGCATGGTTTAGGTTGGAAGGGACCTTCAAGATCATCCAGTTCCAACCTC
>JAOXNG010000021.1:10241280-10254206 GCA_028566535.1 Scolopax minor
GATTGCTGAAGAGGTCGCAGCAAAAGTGCTTTCCCCACCTCCCTCTCCCCCACATCCAGAACCTGGCCCCGTTAGCAGAAATCCCTCGCCTCCCCTTCTGCCCGCGTTACATTCCATGTCGTTCACACGGGGAAGAGAACATTTCAACTGTGAAAGGCTCATGTGTTTTTGACAGGCTGATTTTGTTTCTGCCCCTGACGTCTTTGAGAGATGGCTGCCGAGATGTGGCCGGGCAGGAGAGGGACGTTGGCTCGTCAGGGTGAGCCTGGAGACGGGAGAGGAGCTGAAAGAGGCAGGAAGGGGATTTGACAGCAAAGGTGGCTCCTGACACACACGTCGGAGCAGGTGTGCACTGCCAGGCGATGTGCAAACCAAGCATAGAAATAGGATTAAAAGGCTCTTTCCCTCTAGGCAAAATAAAACCCAGAAGAAGGCAACGTACAATTCCACCCCGCAGTTTTCAGTGGCAGAAACTATTTTTCTCTCCGGAGTTTGCTAACATATATTAGTTGCTGTTTTCCTGCCCAGAGCTTTGACATGCTCAACTACAAGCTCGTTTGGCAGAGGATCAGCACAGCAAACAAGCAGCAGTCTGACGAGAGAGGAAGAAACAAAAGATTTTCCAGGAATGCTCCGAATCCCCTTCCACACTCGGCGTTGGTGCTTCTCAGGGGGTCTGGCTGTCACCCCTTGGCGAAGGAAATGGGCATCTGTTAGGGGACATGTCACCAAGGAGGTTTGACCTGAGGTAGAGTAAATGTGAGGCCTTAATATAACTCCATTAAACATAGATCAACTCAGCAGTGACTCGACTTTTGGCCTGTTGTTGAATTACGAATATTCTTCTAAACACTGTCACTTCCTTAAAGAAATACTGCGGTTTCTTTTGAATTTTAAGTGACTTTGGATTGAAATTCTGTGTAAGTGATTATCTGGCTGAGTGAATACTGTTGTTATTATTAGCAATTTTGGGTGTTAACCTCTTCACTGCTGAAATCTCTACGTGCAACATGCCATTGTACCAGCACTCAGGAACTAGAAAGGTTAAGAAGCCATTGAAACACATTCAGGAAATGTCATAATTTTCAGGCTGATGAAGTGCTAGCCTGGAAGAGAACAAAAGCCTGATAATAATAATTACATTTACTTTATGCTTGCGAGAAAGACAATTTGAAGGAGAGCGGGCCACAGCCAGTAGCTCATTTTTGGTTCTGCCCCCATCAGTTATGTCACATTCCTGCTTTATTTCTGTCACCCCAGAAATGTGCTGTTTAAATGGAGCTTGGTTGCAGAGGGATGATTTGACATAAAGCCAAATAGCCCTTTCCAGTCGTTCTGGACCTCGCTAGCCTTTTCCCATTCCCTCCCTCCTCCCCTGGCTAAGCAGCATCTGGCCCTCTCCCTCCGGTGAACTTGTGTGACTCTATTTCAAGTATAGATTTAGTTATTAAATCTGGAGATAAAGTATGGATCTGTTCCACTAATCAGATACTACAGTGATTAGAGCCATAGAAGTACTTGGAGAGATCAATTAGATTAGATTATCAAATCATTATAAGCAAACTCGTAAAGACAAAGCAATAGAAAGTAATCTTGTGTCACTGTATTTCTTTAGAGAATATTTATACCCTTTTATTGTTTGTTTGCCTCTGGTTTTTTTACACGTGTTAAGACCACAGCATCACTGAGCCTCGCGCTCAGAATTGGGCTGAAGGACAGAATAAACCATTTTCTACAGTAAAACTCTCTCTGCGACCTGGTCGTAGGGTAAAATGCATTATTGCTTGTACTCCAGGTGAAAAAAGACATGCCCATGGAAATCTTACTTTTTATAAAGTGATTGAGCAGTTTCTTGGGGGAGCTCGCTTCAGATCTCCAGGGTTAGGCTGGAAGCCTTCTGTTCTCTTGCCAGCCTTTTATTATCTCTCTTACCTCGTTCTGCATTTATGATTTTGACTGTGTGATCTTATTTTGACTACTTTTATTGCATAAACCCGGTGTTATGAACCAGCACTGGCTAATTCAGATGAAGGTTTGTGATTTATTCTTTAGCTGTTTGTTTTCAGGGTTCCTGTGAAAATGGTTTTCCAGTTTATAATAGCCATTCGTGTGAGTCCTAAACCTTGAAGTTGGTTGTTACAGCCTGCTGTGTTGTTTTCTTAACATATATATATATATATGAGCTTGTCTTTATTACTATATATTTTAGTAAGTACTGCAGCTAATGCTAATATAGTGTTTTCATGAGAGAATTGGCAGAATAGTATACATCTAAGGCAACAATTAGCGTATTTTCATTTGACTTGTTCAGCCTATTAGGTTGTTAAATTTTGCATAGAAAATCATTAGCACGTTTAATTTGGGAAGGAAGCTCTTGGAAGAGGAGTTATGGACGTAAATCAATCAGTGAGGAGGCTCTCACACAGCATTACAACAGCAGCTACAGCTCTCACATATTGTGAAATATTTTCCTGTGTTATTAACCGTAAATGCAAAGAGGTGAAAAAACTGCAGATTATCACTGGTTTAGGAGTTAACAAAGAAGCTTCTGATGGTTTTGTCTAATATTAAAATCTAGAGCAAGATTGTATCATATTCTTTTCTTACTGAATGCTGGCACAGATGTTCAGGTTTGCAGTTGCAGCATCACTGCTCTTTTTTAAATGAAGGTGAAGGACATCTGAATCAGGCTTGATATAACATAGTTCATGGCTTTTTTTTTTTTTTCCTCAAACTAAGTCAGAACTGCTACATCGCAAGTGGTGTTGCAACTGTTACGCGTGGTGCTTGCTACTTCAGAATTAGCTGAAATTGCAAAAGTGACAGATAAACCTCCAATGAGCCTTTTTTTCTTCCATCTTTATTGGGAGCAGGTGACCTGACATTCTGGCAATTTAGAAACAGTTGCCCGGTATTAAATAAATTCAAAAAGGTTTGGATTTTGACCAATTAAAGTCAAAGAGGAAAGGTCAGAAATCAACACCAAAATAGAACAAATATTAACTAAAGATTCCATCATACAGCAGCTAATCAGGGCTTTTGTGTGCCCTGCTGTGCCAATATCTATTCAGAAGCTAGTCATTATGTCTCTGGTCTAAAAAAGAACTAATTTTGAAGACTTCACTGCACTAAAATCAAGTAATTTACTGCCCCTTTTTGCTGTGTTTTTATGATGTTTTGCCTGATTAAACATTCAGTGCTAGACATAGTGGCTTCTGGTTTTGTCCCTGCACTTTTCAGGTTCAAATTTCTTTGAGTGCATTTAATATTCTTTGGTGCCAAAGTACTTGATTGCCTCCATAAACTAGGATATTTAGCGGCAAAACTGACATAAGCGTCAGGATTACATTATTGATTATTTTGAAGGCACAAAAATCCATAAAGTCCTTTCTTTCGTGCTCCAGTGGAAAGCACCTGTACCCATTTGCACTCAGTGGGCAAATTCGTGGCCACGAAAAAGTCAATTGTGAAATTCAAATTGAGTTTTTCAAGACCAGGCCCAAATTTCCATATCTAAAAGATGAACAAAGATAGAGGTAGATACAGAGGATTTGAGCGTTATGTAGATTTTTTAAGTTGTGCCTAAGGCCCATAAATATATTATCCATGTTTTGTCTTTTTTTCTCTACTCTTGTTTTCTCAAAATAATTCTGTATCTGTCCTGTATCACAGCCTCTCCTACAATAACAAATCTCTTTCACGTTAATCTGCATTTTTTCTGTTTCCTGATCTCATAATCATTATTCTGTCTGTCTCCATTATATTCATTTTAGAATCATTTACTAAAAATCACGAGCTATTAATTTGCCACTACAACCTTATTTATTTTTCCCCTTTACACTGAAGACGGAGAAACTAGGGCACAATTTAGCTCCAACTGCTGATATTGGGGCTTCCTCTCCTCCTCTGTCCTTTTCTGTATGGGGTGAGAAAGGAGCAGAGCCTTAGAACAGTACTGCTCTGTCAAGGACAGTTTCATATTGGCTTTGCCTGAGCAAAAGCTGTGTGAAAGCTCACAGAGTGGCTATGAAGAACTAAATGACTGGTGTACAATGCCAGTCTGTGCTGGAGTAAGGCCATAGGATGGGATTGAGTTACAGAAGCTCATTAAAGCCATTATGTTTTAACTGAGCCACTCTATCTACATGTGTGCATGCCCTGAGGTTGCCTGAGGAGCTGTGTGTCTTGGTTTAAGCAACAATGAATGAGTCTGAGGCATTTTTTGCCTTGACTTTGAGGAGGGGAATGTGGGGGAGCAGAACCTGTGATAGAGAACGATGGCAGCTGAAGGTACAGGTGGTAACTTTTTAAACCTGACTCAAAAGTTAAATCTTTTGCCCAACTAGACTTTAAGGCAAATTAAGAAACAAATGCAGAGAATGTATGAGAAAAATAGCTAGCTCTCCAAACACTCTTAAGCTGCTCAAATACATGCCTGGAGAAAATGCTCAATTAAGAAAGAGCCCGAAATAGTTCACTAACTTTAAAAATGTTTACAGTTTGTGTCATTGATTTCTTACTCTCTTGCATATTCATCATTATATGGCATATTATTGAACTACTGACTCTTGCCAAACTGGAACAAGCTAGTTAATTCTTTAAGTTCTTAAGGAACATCAGAACAGGGAGAGGCTGATCTTTCCGTTATCTCAGTCGTACTGTTCAACCATGATTTCTTTGTACTTTCAAACTGTTGCTTGTTATTAAAATGAATATTCAGGTGTTTAATACCTCTAGCTTTCATGCAGTTCTCAGAGTATTTACAAAGTTAAACCTTTCGATACTATAATGTCCTTTTAAAACAGAAAAATCACACAGATTCTTGAAAAGTAGAATATAATTAATTTCACCTAATTTCACTGTATATTTAAATATCTGCATTAGAGAAGTCTAATCTAGATTCCTTTATAGTCATTTGATAGAAATGAGCTCTTTCAGAAGGTAATATATAAAACACTTTATATGTTTGCCCTAGGAAAACCTAAATTCTGCTCTCTACCACCTCTTGAGAGAATCTAGACAGCTCACATTACAGGGTTTCTGCTTTTTTTTTTCTTACTATTTTGCATATATCCAGTATCTTCCATCTGGAAAGTCTACCATGATTAGTACATAACCCAAGTGAAGCAGGAAAATCATTTGTCTCCTATTTTATTTGAGGGACAGATGCTACTTCATCCCTTCTTGTAGATACACTCCTGAAAGAGGCATTCTCTTAAACAATGACAATGCTGGTCCTATGAATATACTCAACTCCCTTATCAGCCTGTGTGGCCAGAATGTAGCTGGAGGCTACTGGCTGATTCCATGGAGATCCTAAAGCTCCACTCTGCACCTGGCCCTTGGCTCCTTCCTCCCAGCTTGTCCATCCATCCTTCCTTGTTGCCTCGCCATCACAGAGCTCTTAGTAGTGACTGAGGTAGGAGATGCTGCTGCAGAAATAAAACCACTCGGTAGTTATGTAAAGAGTGCTTAAGCCCAGAGAAAGTGTCCACACTATTGTTATGTTTAATCTTAAATCCCATAATCTTCCCCTTTCCATGTTGTGTGAGTACACGGCAAAATACTGGTGTGCAGGGAACAATGGCCAGGCTTCTCTTCTGCAGATTAAAGAGGCAACAAGAAAATTAAGTCTATTTGTTGTGCCCAGGAATTGTGAATACAGAAAGGCCATAATCCCAAGAATGATCAAGCCCTTATGAACTTCCCAGTTTAAATTAAAACAAACATTTCATTCATCAAGGAGCGTCACTGGAATGCAGTGAACTGCTATTTATCCGGATTTAAAATTCTGACCTTAAACATTTTGGATGTTAGAGCTGAGGGTTGGGGTAAGGGGGGAGAAGAGACAACACCACCCAGAGTGCTAGATAGCTTTTTGTATTCCCCTCTTTTCCTCCCATTTTTAAAGCTTCTTCCCTTCTGAGCTTAAAATATTAATGACTACAAGCTCTTCTGCATAACTGTAAATCTGCAGGCAGAAAACAATATAGAGATGTTTGTCAGTTTTACTTTGGTATACCTTCAGTAAACCACTGTTTTAAGCATACCCAACTTAAATGTATCTGCAATAAGCTTTTTCAGTGTTTACGTTATTTTTCACTTAGTTTTAAGCATTCCTGCATTATAGAGCAACCTTGTGTGCTTCTGTGCTATGAATACCTCATTCATGTCTCTGCATTATCTATTACCATTTAGCTCTTAATGAATAAAAATGGAACAGATCCAGTGAAGCTTACATCTGCAGAGTAAATAAATGTTTATTGTGCATTTCATCCTGAAACTTTACAGGCTGCTTCAATGTAATTAGTACATAAGATAATTTTCCAGGTCTTGATTTAAGGGGAGAAAAAAAAAAGATAAAAGCTTGACTGTTGCAAATACATCTTTTCAGAGAAAGACTTGAGTCGTAATTTTTCTACTACCTCTTCCAATAACATACACTGTGGAGGTAAATGTGTACAGCATTTACCAGTAGCATAATATGATTAGTAATATCCTTTAAACTTCCATCCATAAGCAGCAAATGGGATAAGTGAATTCCCACAGTACTTCGTGGAGGAGAAAGGTCTTAGGTCTCCCCTTCTAAATATAGCTCTAATTTTGATTTCGTGGAAATGACTAGGTTGTCTTTCCAAGCTCATTCTTGTCTCTTTGAACACCCCTAGCCTGACTGGTCATTTCAAGGTCATTTGCCAATTCTGGATGTCCCCATCTCCTCTGATGGCCTAGCCACCTTGACCTTTCCTGTCCTGGTGTGTCCCCCTGGCATCTGCTCTTGTCCTAGTGCCCACCAGCACCAACCTGTTGAGCTGTGCTCTTCTGAAGCTTTTGACACACAGGAACTGCAGTGAAAGAACCAAGTGACAGTCCTTACCGAAGGTGCCTACCCAAAATGTCCTAGATATGCTCTCTGGAATAGTGAAGAAAGATGCATATCTGATTCAGCTGATGAAGCTACACAAGAACAAATGAGCTCATTGAAATTTGAGACCAATTTTGGCTTCAGTTCTCTCTGCAGCTTCTCATGTCTTGACTGATTGATTGATTGAGTCATCATTAACAGCCTGAACCTTTGAATGAAACCAGTGGGAGTCCTGCCACTTTTACCAGCAAGAACAGGCTGCTGCATAAGTTTCTCACATGAAAGTACAATTCACTAACGTGTAAAAGGGTAAGGGAAAAAAAAAATAATCCAAAAGACTGAGATCACAGCTCATAAGTCAATTTAGTATAGAAATCTTGCATGGAGGCAACTGTTTGAGTACAATAAAAAAAAATATCTGTTGATATTTTTTTTTTTGTTTTCTATCCTAATTTCAGTTTGTCTGACTTTTTTTTTTTTTGCTTGATAAGATATGTGTATGTAGGTAGGGGTGCTTTTGGTGTACCTTGAGACCTACTGCAGCCCTCCATTTTTTTCCTCCTGTGGTCTCTCTCTCACCCTTCCCACCATCTCATGTGGCACAGTTGTCCTTGGGACTGCTGAGGACAGGACCTCTTCCCAGGTAGCCATCAGCACTGAGATTTAATTGTCAGTCCGTGGGGTGTCTGTGGAGAGATGCAGGTTTGTGTGGCAGCAAACACTGGGTGGGCTCTAACAGGAGCACAGAAAATACAATCGGAACCTCCTGCCTCTCAAAGAAAGCACCTACAGCAGGTTACTGAGGCAGCCTGACCAGCTTTGGCAGGATGTATTTGTTTTAACCCCTAAAATCCCAGGCTAGACTTGAACACAGCAGCAGGCTTTTACAAAAGGCCCTTGGGAATGCACTTAATGTCGTATGTCATACTTGAGTGAGCATCATAATTTCTTGCTCATAATATCAAGGGAAGATATAATTAGATTTATATTTATGTGCTTTTCGCAACATATAGGGTTATTTTCTGTTTATGCTATTACTGCTTTGGGACTACAAACAAAACTGATGAACACATTATTATACCTTTATGAGGGCAGGTTATTCAATGCCTGAACGCTAGTGACACTTCCAGTACTGTGCTCACGATGCTTATTCTGATCAGAATGGTTTAAATAATACATGAACTCATGCATATACATACTGCAGCACAGCTCTTTCATTAGGAGCCTTGCTAAATTCTCTCAGCTAGTCCTCCTCAGCGCTCGCGTGTTTTCAGGGTGAACATCTTTTTTATTTGTAGCAGGCAGGTTGCAAAATCTTGCTGAGATATCATTTTAAATTTGTTTGGCTGTGCAACCTAGTTTAACAAGGGCAACTTGCAGGCTTTGCTTTTGCTATTCTTCCTGGGAGAAAAAAGAAGCTTATGTGAAGTGTTTTAACGTACGAAAAAAACATATGAAAGGAAAAGTGGAAAATTAGATTTGGTAATTAAGATTTTGTGTTGGGAACCGCAGTGGTCTCAGTTCAGTTCCCTAGAGTTTCTGTATGACCTTGAGCAAGTCACACTAATCTTTCCAAGGCTCTGTAAAGTGGGGTAGCAGTTCCTCCTTTTCTTTCCCCTATGTCTTCCCTGTTTGGCTCAGGTAGAGCTTCTCTTTCAGTCTGTTTATGCAGTGCCCATCATATTATGGCCTCAAACATATCCAGGACTTTTATACAAATCAAGTGCAAGCGAGGAGAATATTTATGAATTTGTATTTTTGGGGACTTTAAACAAATTTTTAATAAATTTAAACAAATATATTGAAGAATGTGTATTTTTAGAGGAAGCTTCTGCTCCCAGTGTTTTTGGGCAGAATAGCAAGATTCTCTGTTGAGAGCAGGATGGGATCTGTGCATTAAATACAGCTGGCCTCGAGGAATGAATCCATCTTTTGTACCTGCTCCAGGCTCTGAGTACTTTAGAAGTGCTGCAAGAGGGTGAGGAGAAATTCTAGAGAGAGGCCTGAAGTATGGCAACAGGGCAGGATTTGGAAGTGGTAAGAGACAGCAAGGGAATGCACACACAGAGGAATTTTACTGGGAGAAGAAGTTAGAGTTGATTATATGTCTTATTTGTAAAAGAGTGGAGGCTTGTGTGGCTCTGCTTTTCAGGAGAACCTGCCCTTGGTGCCTGCAAGGCTTCCTGCCCTGAACCTAAATGGTTGGAATGGCTGTGAGGATTTCTTCTTCCTTCCTGCACCACTGCCTGGTGTTTCTGCTGAAATAAAATGAAGGGCTCTGAAACAAACTAAACACTGGTCCCCAGCCAAACAAAATTACTTTAATGAAGTAGAATTTTAAACCATGGATCATAAACCAGCACCTATCAGACCAGAACACTGGGGGCTGTTAATGAAGCATGAAGCTCTTCATCACCTAGTATATGTGCTCAGCTTCTTCAGTTCAAGGCGGTCCATGCTTCTCGCTTTCAGAGATGCTGCTGTGATCTCAGAAGTCCTTCAGGGCCTGCAGCTGTACACAGGGGTCATGCTCAAACTGACAAAATAAAGCTGGGCTGTTTTTCTGCATAGTGCAGTAACAAGTCTGTTACGCTCCTCTAAATCCGCCAAGAGGACAGCACGGGGCACAACTGGGGGCTGTGTTTATGAAAGTGTCCCTGGTTCATTATCTCGGATTGCTGTGTTAGATACACCTGCATCCCCACCTAGTCCTGACACCATCTATTAGTCCGGAGTGACCTCCCTGCTAGGCAGCAATCATTAGTCACTCTGCTCTTGAGAAAGGTGGATGGCGCTCACCTGGGCTGCTCATCAATTTCTACTCTCTTTTCTTTTGTTCTGAGTTGTGAGCCACCCAATTCCCTGAGAATTTGATGTTTTCAAGCTACAGCGGTTTGGGCAACAATGGGGAGTAGTCTTGGAACTGAGGAATTTCCAATCTATTTGCTGTCACTGGTCACCCTGCTGGAAGTTGTACAAAATCTGAAGAAAAAGGTTAAAACTGATCTGCCTTGCAGTTTTCTGGCAGATCCCTGAGGATTTCATGTCTTAAGAGCATCACTGGCATTTAGATTTTGGTTAGAAGAATTCCTATAACTCATCCCTCCTCAGGACCCTGTCACAATGACACACTCCAGGAATAAAATGCAATCCTGTAATCCTCTGTACCAAAAGGGACTGTCAAACAGTGAATCCTTCAGGGCTCTGCTTAATGTCCAAAATGACCCAATGCCCGGCCACTTGTAGGGCCCAGCAAGTTCAGGAAGGCTCTACACCAGGAAATGTTCTTTTGGGTGATAAGTTTGTGGGCCTTTTTAATCATGGCTGTGGTCTTAGTGAGGTTCACACAATTACGTGTGTGCAAGTCAAAGAACAAGAGGTTTTGAAATATCAAATCCCCAGTTAATGCATTTCTCCAAAGAGTTTCCAATAAAGCATATTTCTGGGAATAGTAAAAGAGGCAGAAAGGAAACATGAGAACTTTGCACAGCATTGTTATGTTTAGAACAGGGAGGATGTTCTAGCTGTGAGAATTTCAGATCCTTTTCTGTTCAGGACAATCTGGCAGGGAGAGAGACAAAAACGATGAAAGGGAAAAAGCGAGTTGGTGGTTTGTAAGGAATGGCTGTTATCCACCCTTGGGGCTGTGGGTCCGGCCGCGCCGCTAGGCAGGAGGATAGCAAGGCTTGAGCGACTTCGGTGGTAAAAGACCCTAAAGGAGAGTACCTGTTCTCATCTCTTTTTATCCTTATAACTAATTATAAAGTGTTTGAGCTAGATGATCGCTCCAGGCTATTTTCTACCTACCTCCTACTTTGTACTCTTACCCTCCATTTACGTATAAGTAATGTTCAGGAAGCTTGTTACAGCTGATGGAAAGTAAGAGAGGCTCTGCCATCCAGTCTGTAGTTGCCACATGTCATCCTCTCCAGGCTTTTTATGTTATAAACAGTTCTTTTTAATACCTCAAAGAGAAATACTCTAGTAATTATAGCAGCAATTTCCTTCCTTAGCTTTACTGTTTCTTCTCTCCTGCGCAGATTATTTCATTTAAGCTGATATCCTGAGCAATTATAGTACAACATCATTTGAGACGTAATCACCTCTGGCTAACCTCTTCAGGATCCCTTGGATATAAATGTGTTGATGTCTAAGCATCCCAGTGAGAACATTTCAGTGAGAAAAACCGATATGAAATCTAATATTTCCCAGGAAACTTGATCAGGAATAGAGTGCTCTCTGCTAGGGAGAGGCAAGGAATATTAGAAGAAAATATTGCATTGATTTTATGGCCAGAAAGAATAACTGTGATCATCTATTCCCATCGCCTGCAAAACACAAGCCAAGATTTTGGCTGCAGCCAGTGCTACTGGCTGTAATGGGCCACATCCAAAACCCTGTGCAGTCACTGGAAAAAGTGCTATTGGCTTCAGTGAGAGCTTTGGATCAGGGTCAGTGCGAACAGAAGCCCAGCAGTGCAGCACAGCTGAGGGGAAATCCCTGACTCGTACCGAGCAGGGACCATCTGCCAGAAAATGGGGAATATCTGCGGATTCCTGGAGGCAGGACAGTGCTCTGTGGCTGTCCTCACTGGGGTGGGAAGGAAACTCAGGGAAAATGGCCAGGGAGGAACTACTTCTCTCTACTACTCTGCTCTGCCTGCAGCCACTGCCCAGGGCTTCTCTTAGCAGCGGGTCCTGCTGCTGCTGAACACCTGCAGAGTATAACTTCCCTGTGTGGGTGATACAATACAGACAGATGGAGTCTGGAGTGCTCATCTAATGTTTTGGTAAAAAAAAATAAATAACGTGCTATTTAATTCTTTGGTTTAGGAACAGCTTAATAGAAGTTGATGAGAAATTTGGAAGGTTTTTGTGGGTGTGGGCGCAGGTCATTTGACAAAAAAAATAAACAGCAACAAAATGTGCGACATCAGGAATGTATTAGATCTATCTGACTAGTCTTGGGGAAAAATGTGAACAATCCAAAATAAAAGGAACGCTCAGAAGTACTCCTCTGGGGCTCCTTTAGGGCTTCAAAGCACAATAATTCAGAAATACTGCATTTTGTGACAAAATTGCAGTTTGCATTTTAGCAGTGGCAAAACTCAGCATAAATGTATAATCAATGTTTCCCACTCCCACAAGAAAGCAGAATCACATTGTGAAGGAGATGATATGACAGGATAATTCCCACTGGTGATGTAAAAACCTCTCCTTCCCACAGTTATGGCTTCTCTGGTGTGCGTGTTCCCCAGAGCAACTCTTTGCAGAAGGAGGGAAGGTGAGTAGAAGGCTGCAGGATTTGGTATTTTGCATAAAAATACTCATTTTCAGACCACGGTTTAATTCCTTCCCAGGTGACTAATAACTTAAATGTCCTAATTATGGTGCAGGGTTTTATGATACACAAGCAGCTGGGTCCTACTGCTGTCCCTGACGAACAAAGTCACCAAACCAGGTCGCTGGGTGACCCCCTCAGCAGAGGCAGCAGCCCTTGCAGGGGTCACTAAGAGGCAAGAGCTCTCACTTTTCAGAGGATGCTCCCTCCCAGTAAGACTTACCAGTAACTTGCAGGAGACTTGCACTCCTCCCTGTGCTGGCTCTGTGCTGGCTGTCTGCAGCTTTGACAAGGCTCCATTACAAACCAGTTAAATAGCATCCTCTTTCCTCTTCGAGTCTCCTCATAGATAAGGGAGGGATATTTAGGAATACATGATTGTTTTCTTTCAATTTTTTCTTTCAAGTTATGATCTTTTCCTGTAAGACTGTCAAGCAAGTTGGACAAGACAGAATTTAAAGTAGGGATTCCCATTGCTGAAAATACCTTGATGACACTGAACTTGTGAAAACTCCCCATCCCTGGGCAGCAGGTAACTGCTTGGGCACAAGTGTCCAGCATCATTTCAGTGTCCTCGGCACCTTGCCTTTCAGCTACCTCTCTCCCAGGCAGAGATTAGCCCGTGTCGTATCTGTCTCTCCTGGGACAGGCTTCTAGAAAAGCAAAGGGCAATCAGGTGAAAGGCCCTGATGGCCTGAACCTGAACCTGAAGAAGTTCAGC
>JAOXNG010000021.1:10273765-10285558 GCA_028566535.1 Scolopax minor
CCCCAACAACCCCACCAAAACAAAACCAGAGATGAATGCATTTCAGTGGAAGTCAGGAGCAGAGCGACTGTTCTGTCATATTTACCATGTTAGTAGAATTTGTAGATGCAGCAAACACAAGGACTGGCTTGTCATGGTGATGGCTGTAATATAAACAGGTAGGCAGTGGTTAGAAATACACAGACAGACTGACAGACAAGCTCGATTAGCACTTTCTTTACTCTTAGACTTTCCTTTGCTTCCTTCTGAAGCTGAACCTTTTTCTTTATGTCAAAGCCAGCTTGAATTGGCTGCCTGTATTTCTAATTGTGTCGATTCACCCTCCTGGTTCTCATAATAACATGCACAGGTGGAATGGAGAGGTAGCACTGGGGAGAGGAAAGGGACTGGGCAAACCAGCTTTGAGAGGAAGCATCCCCTCCCAGTGGCACATGTGCTACTCCAGCCCTTTGGAAGATTTGGCTGAGGCTGGCACGTCTCTACAGCTCTTCTGCAGAAATGCAGTGAAACACTGAATTCGGATTTAGCTTACATCTCCTACTGTATCCGACACAAAGTGGTCTCTGATCACGGCTTTGACACCATTTTGAAGGGCCAGGAATATCACAGTGATTTAATTAATTTTGTTGATTGTAAGCTCATTTGGAAAGGATCTTCCTTGCAAGCTGAAATGTGAAAGCGTGACTCAAGGGTAAGGTACTGTGTTTTCCATTAATTTTCCTTTTCTTTTCCTGATCCGTTTCAAAATGGAAATATGGCACAGTTTGTGAGCTGACAAGATGATTAAGCAGTAGGTAGCATACAATGAGCAGGTCAAGGAGTCCTTTTTCCCCTCTGCTTTTTGATGGAGCTGAAGAGAAGGCTCATCTTTCCAAACATGAGGCACTAAGAATCTATTCAGACCAGTCATATATGAGACTCGAGTGAGTAAATGCACTGGTATTTGGATGTGGAGATACCAGGGAAATTCAGAACTACCAGCATTTTAGTTGTGCTTTCAGGACAGTTTTGCCAAAACACGTGCAGCCTGTTATAACCTAGACTTGGGAACTGCCTCTTCATGGTACTGCTTGTAGAAAGGGAGGACACGTTCAGTTTCTGCTAACAGCTGCAGTTACCTGGAGATCAGGCTCATGCCTACCAACTCACAGGGGGCATCTGAGGGCAGTCAGCTCGCTGTTACACGCAGTGGAATGAATTAACAGGAATAACGAGGTCTGAGGCAAAAAAGTGGTTCCTTTCACCTAGACAAATGTTTAGCAGTGCTGCAAAACACTTAGGGTCCTTGGGTGAATGAATTAATAGAAAAGAACATTGACAAGCAGATTGTAAAGAAAATCGCTTTTGATCACAAAGGTCTTTTGGTGATTAAAAAGAATTTTAAAAAATTTATTTATTTATCAAAGGAAAAACATTTTCAGCAGGTAAAAACAGAAAACAAATATCGGCTTTAAGCTCTTCTTAACAAGTTTAATTTACTTCTATTAAAATGATTTGGCCATCACTGTTTCTCTACAATAGATATTTTGTTGGGGAAACTAATTTGAATGTGCATGATAGATGAACTGCATTGAAAATTCCAATTTTTATCAGCTCTAACCCTTGATCTTAATTAACTCCACATCTGTTTCCATAGAAACCAACAGTACAATCAATAAAATAATACAAGTAGCTGCCTGTATTGAAGAAGTATGCAGAAAAAAATTATTTTCTGTTATTTGCTTCTGACCAGTTTGGAGACAGCAACAAGTATACTGTCTACGGCAACAAGTACTGCACACTGATGAGGGGACTGGAACGTGAACATCTCTCTTATAAGGAAAGGCTAAGAGACTTGGGTCTTTTCAGTCTGGAGAAGACAAGACTGAGGGGGAATCTGATCAATGTCTATAAATACTCAAAGTGTGGGTGTCAAGAAGACAGGGCCAGTCTTTTTTCACTGGTGCCCAATGACAGGACAAAAGGGAATGGGCAGAATCTTGAACAGAAGTAGTTACATCTAAACACAAGGAGGAACTTCTTTACTGTGAAGGTGGCAGAGCCCTGGAAGAGGCTGCCCAGAAAGGTGGTGGAGTCTCCATCTCAGGAGATGTGATTCCCTGTTACCTTCAAGGCATTGCTGGGCTTGATCAAGGGTCTGATTCCTTCTAGAGAGTAGTTCATCACATAGTGACATTCCCTCTGCTGCACACGTTGGGTGAATAAGACGTAAAATAAGAGTGGGATCTTTCTTCTCATTGATTGACAGCAGTTCTGATGAGGACAATGAAAGGCAACATTTCTAACTTTTTTCCATACAGAGAGGAGTCAGATCAATATCCAGTATCTATTCCATGGGAGAAACTCCTGTGGCTTATCCTCTCTCCACAGGAAAAATGTTAAGGCATGGTGAAGGAATACAGTTGCGGTGTCCTTGGGAACACATTTGGGTAACGTCCTCCATCTGCCTGGATACCTGCACACCAGCACTTCCAACACTCTCTCCCTTTTGCACAACTGTATTTGGGAGTGTATAGATGCGGTCCTGGTCTGTTTGAGGGGTATAAAATCAAAAGCAATAAATCCTTGGCATTTAACTCCTACAGCAATGCTTTGTAAGCTGAGTGCGTTGCTATGCAGTGTAATTTTCAGCCTTCAGAGTAGTGCACTTAGAAGTCTTTTAGTGGGCATTCTGATGTACCTTGCTATTGTTCAAGCCTAAGGTTGCAGGAATGTAGTTTAGCCTAAGTATATTGTTAATCAGTGGTTATGCAATCTGTCCTTGGTTTTTGAAAAACAAGTGTCTTGGAAAAGTTATGTAGAAAGGAGCCGTGCTCTGGGGTCAGAAGGACTGATGAGGCTTGGTATATGCTCATGGTGGAAATCAGGATAGAGCAGGCACAGGAATAAAATCGTATCCCTTAGTGACATACAATCTGAAATATATTGGGATGGGCCTGGAGAGCAGATGACTATTTTTATAGTACAAAGACACACGCTTGTTTTCTCAAGGCCCCAGTCCCTCTGGACCAGTCTGGACCAGCACCCAGGGAAGAGAAATGTTCACCCTGACTGACTTGTGCAGATCTTGGTGTGCAGCTACTCTGCATATAGCATTTTCCTCTCCTGCTCAGTCTCCTGCATGGCATCGGGCAGCTGCGGGGACATGTCTCCAAACTCAATAGGATCCTGTCAACTCCACTGTGGCCAATTTTATTTTTTTTTTTGGTAACCTAATTTCAGTCACATGGCCTGTACTGTACCATGTGTATTTCATCCATCTGTATTTTAACACATTTTTATAAAATCCCCTGTTGGTATGTTTTGCACACTTTTTAAGGCATTGGAATATTCCATGTTAAGAGATACATAGTGCTGCCCTAGACAGAAAGAACTCTTTAGTGCTCAGGGCATTAACAATTGTCTTAGTCAAGCCCAAGAGCTTGCACCTAACCTGCCAGGCATCTGTCTGGCATCCATATGCCTCTTTTGGTGTCCAAAGAGGTGAGAATAGTTAATAGTCTAATAAGAAATACCAAATAATTCTATGAAGAAGGATAGGGGAATGAGAAGGCAAGTCTGAAGCTCAATGAATCTTCAAGGAAGCTCCCTCATAGAAGGACAAAAAAAGTGCCTATTTTTCCAGGCCAGAAGTCTTTTCTAGGAATGTAACTCAGATGTAAGGGTTGGTAAAGAACTAGACCCTCCACTAGAAGTCTGAGAAAGTCTAATAATCCCAAAAGCTGCATTTGGAGTAATTTTAAGCTGGCTTGAGTTCTGAGGAGTTCCAAGGTTATTAGCCTCAAGGTATGCCGTTTCTGTTAGAGGAAAATCTTTACAGTTATCGGAGTACCGGTGTTTTGGTTTGGTTTGGTTTTTTCCTACATTAACTCTTTTGAATTTCTCTTTGTAACTGCTTAGGTGACCAAGCAGTAACAGTTCCAGGCTCTAAGACCACTTGGGATGCAGGGGGTGGAAGGAAGAAATGTCTGATGGGTACAGCTGTTATCCAAGTAAGTACCCTGCTGCATAGAGAGATATCAGAGAAAATTTCAGAAGCCTGAGGGTCCTGAGGGAGTCTGACACTGATAGATACTGAGTTTGATCTCATCTGTGTAAAAACAAACCAAAACCTACAAAAACCAAAACAAAACCCAAAAAAAACCTAACCAAACAAAACCAACCCCAAACAAATAAACCAACCAACCTCTTGGCTACAGGCTCTGTGCTCTGTTGTCCTGGTTATTAGTGACAGTGTCCTGCAGATTGCTATGTATCATCACTACCATCTGGGTCTTCCACAGTAGATAAGTTTTTACTGTTAAACATTGTGATCCTATAATTATTAATAGATGAGGCAGTGGATTTGAAGGCACAGTTACAGTGACAACAGAGGGCACAAAGAGATTTTTTTGAGGTGTTTATTGTAATTACCATGGGAGCACTGGCACCTAACACTCTTAGTAATGCTTACCTTTAGAAATGCAGCTCTACTGTGGTACTGGTAGTTTGTCCATCACTAACAAGAGCTAGCTTATCTTTTCAGGAGCTGTGAGAGGACTGTATGGTTGGAGTATGCATTTGAGAGGGGATGTGATAAATTACCTGGAAAATTAGTTTTTTCTGCTTTATATATTTTCCTTTAGAGAATTCCCCTGGGTGTTTTTATTTAAGCAAATGAAAACTTAAAGGCATTTGTATATGTTCATGTTTCTATGACTGCGCATCCCTAAATTATTTTTTTTTTCCCCTGTCATGGAGACAGACACAAATACAAAAAGTTTATGAGTGTGCATTCAGGTATCTATATTGCAGCTAGGGCTGATGACAGTTTCTATAATTAAAGTTGCCAAACATTTCCTATTGAAACTGAAAATAGAGTGTTATAGCTCTCTAAAATGTGAATTTTGAGGGCAGGGTTTTCTATAACAAGCCCATCTAAATTATATATAGTAATTTCAACAAGAATGTTTGGTTGTTTTATAACTGAAACATGACAAAACAAAAGTTCCTTGTCTTAAAAAAAAATTGAGTCATCAGAACGCTCTAGTATTCCCACTTTCAGGGTGAGGCTTCAAAAGCTGAACAGAGGAGGGAGTTTCTGTTAGGAATGCTCCTGTTGTTATAATGTTAGGAATGCTCTTGTCTAAATAAAAAAAACCCCAACCAGTTCCACTGTCAGTCAAACTATAAGCCTTTGAAAATATCTGATTTTCTGGAGTTCAGCAAAGTTCGTAAGTTTGACAGCAAAGTCTTCTGAATCTTCTGCTTGGATGGGGCATGGTTTAGTACAGGATGGAAACAGCTGGCTTGGTAATTACATGTAATGGCAAGATTGAGTGCTACCAACAAAAGGAAGGATTTTATTTTCCCTCTCCAAGAAGAGAAACCCCTGCTGGGCACCATACCGGAAATATGACCCCTTCACAGAATGAGAACTGGAATTTGCTGAGGACACAGGCACACACTGGTGACAACATGAAACAAGGCAGAAGAGCGTAAGTGTAGAGGTAGAAGAGGAAAAGGAGGAAAAAATCCCCTGGAAGGTGTGAGGAAAGGAGATGGAATCTGCTGGGCAAGGAGAGCAAGAGGAAAATGGATAAAGAGAGGGATAAAGTTTGTGTGAAGAAATAGATGAGATTGCAAGACTAGCTGGACTAGAAAAATGGAAATTAAATTAATGGAGCAAGGGGTAAGGAAAAATGATGAAAAGCAGCTGATTCAAAAGGTGGGATTGGTAGAAACATTTGAAAGTGATACAGAGGTGGCATTGAGACTGGCTGAGGAACCAGCAAGACCATTTCAGACTGAGAATCAGTGTGAGACAGGACGATGAAGCTGGGGAAAAAGAAATAGGCAAGGTAAAGAGCTGGCAGAGTAGAAACCAGACTGAGAAAGGATGTAATGAAGAAGAAGAAGAAGAACAAAATGGGACTGTAAAAGAAAGTCCTGGCAATTGTTAGTTACTAATTTTTGTTTGTCATACACTAATTCTGGATGCCTTGTTTATTTTCCCCTTAATCTAATTTCTTTGTATTGGTTTCCCTTTTGTAAACAGGGGATGGTTCTGTCCCCTCACCTCACAAAAGTGTTAAGAAGATAAATTGCATAATGTTTGTGAAGCACTTGCATACGCTAATGATGAGCACCACAGAAACACCAGGAGGAAATTAATAATTCTGTCTTCAGAACCACATTTGTAAATGTGCAGTAAATAAGGCCCAGGGCAATACATTGAACAACAAGCAGAAGACACAATATTGAATTGCTGCTCATTAAGTGAGCATAGTCCATTCTATGCACAAAAGGAGGCAGGAAAAATGCTGTGGAAAAAATACATTTCTATCATAAAAGGTTACGTCATAATTCACATAGAAAAGAGAATCTGAGCTGAGGCTGCACTAGCTATCTTAATTCTTCCCTTTCCTAACCTAAGAGAGTTTGTCTTAACAACCTTAATAATGTTCTTTTAATGTTTTTGTTTGTGAAACTGTAGATACGTAACACAATATGTTATCTCATGAAGCCTGAAAAGCTCAAGAAAGCAATACAGTTTAAAGAACAGATTTCTGTTCAAGTAGCACAAAACCAATTCTACTATTAGAAGGAGATTTGAGATAAGTAATTGCATGTTATCTGGCATGGGTCTACTCATAACTGTAATATTAATGTCCTGATGCCACTTTCCACGCCCATCCAACCTTCTCAAGCACACTATTTTATTGTGAATTTAAAAACAACTTTAGAGAGTTAGGAGGCAGTAGTAATTACAAGGATCAGGATATTTTTCCCTACTAAAGTGCATTTTGTTTATAAGTAAACATGGAGTTGAAATGTCCCCTTCTTTAGAAGTAGTGTTTGCAGTTCTACAGGTATTGACTTAGTAGCACTACATTAGCTAGTTGACTGAGCTGGATTCCTTGGAATAAGGATATCAAACTTGTACCTAGTGTTCTAATTAAAGCTGAAGGCCATTCATCTCTTTAATTGCAACAATGCCCTCCAGGATAATTTCATCCCAAATGTACCATTCTTCTTTTGCCCGAACAAGTGACTTAAAAACCATCTGGAGCCTTGCCAAGCATGAAGAGAAAAATTTACTGTCTGTGATATCACACCGGAGAACTTTACAGGATGAAAAATTGAAGAGGTCAAGCAAAGTGCTGAGTTTTTTCTATCATCAGGCTTCTGGAGGTCCTGACATCTAATGCCTGACCATTAGTGGTCATATCATCTAATTTTCCCCACAAACTAGTAGGAGTCATCTATTAATAAGTACAGATTCTTTTTTAAAATGCTCTGTAACCTGTTTTTCTTCTGGAGGGCAAAAAAAGGCAAGTGAATTTGGCGTGGTAGCAGGATGTGCAGTCAGAGGAAAGCTGCTGAGTGCAGTCAGTGCAGCTCTCTTTGCACAGGTTCCTTTGTGAACCAGCCATCTCAGTGAGCAGGAGTCGTAGGATTATTTGGACTGGGTTTTACAGGTGCAGCATACTCTCCAGACTTAGAATTTGTTTGGACTCTGTAGGACATAAACTGAAAATCATACAAGGAAAAGACTACATTTCTTGAGCTTTTGCAGGTTGATTTCATCACTGTCAACATTTTACATGTCTGATTGATTCATTTTAGCCCTAGGTAACATGCAGTAGATTTTCATTGCTGAAGATTAACACTAAATGTTGCTCACTTGGCCTAAGGACACACACTAGGAGGCTTTTTTGTTTTTCAATGGGCAAGAATCGCCCCATTAGCTTCAGTGTTTATTCCACATGTTCTCTGGAGTGAGAATTTTCCTTCTGTGATCTACCAAGGTATTAGAAATGGTGGGCATAAAATTAGAAAGGAAATTACTAGAACTAAAGACTTCTAAGACGTGAGTGAGGGAAACTATGTGTTTGTAGAATGTGAACCTGATGTTTCTCTGTCGTGTATTTTTTGCCTTAACCAGTCATGCACCACTGCACCAACATGTGAAAGGCTTGATCTGAGGCACAAATCCTAAAAGAGTGGTAACATCACTTGCCCACTGATTTTACTGAGAATTGTGAAATTACACTGGTGAGGCCACAACTGTAATACTGCATCCAGTTCTGGGCCCCCCAGTTCAAGAGGGAAAGGGAACTACTGGAGAGAGTCCAGCATGGGGCAACAAAGATGATTAAGGGAGCACCTCCCTTATGAGGAAAGGCTGAGAGAGCTGGGACTCTTTAGCCCGGAGAAGAGAAGGCTGGGGGGAGACCTTATTTATGTTTAGAAGTACTTAAAGGGTGGGTTAAAGGATGTTGGAGCCAGATTCTTTTCAGTGGATTCCAGCAATAGGACAAGGGGCAACAGGCTCAAGGTGTTACACAGGAAGTTCCACTCAAATATGAGGGGAAACTTCTTTATGGTGAGGGTGACAGAGCCCAGGAAGAGGCTGTCCAGGGAGGTTGTGGAGTCCCCTTCTCTGGAGATCTGCAAGCCCTGCCTGGATGCAGTCCTGAGTCATGTGCTCTGGGCAATCCTGCTTTGGCAGGGGAGTTGGACTAGATGCTCTCTAGAGGTTCCTTCCAACTCTGACAATTCCATGATTCCATGATCACCCTTTGGAAAGTGAGGTTTTTTTTTTATTGACTGCACCTAGCTTTAAAAAAATAAATTTTAAAAAAGTGCTGAAAATGCCAGAATGCAGCCACAGTATTTTTCATGCAATTTAGTGTGCTTTTTTAAAAGAAAAAAAGAAGCCTTGGTCCATCTGAATTCCAGCATTTCAAGGCTTTTTTTTCCTGTGATAAGTCCCAAATGGATCATATACTACTAGCAGCCAGATCCTCTCTTTTTTAGAAATCAGTTTGTGCTTCATAGTATCATAGGACATGGCAGACGGGACCAAGCATAAACGAATACAAACCTGGGTACATCTTCATCAGATCCCCTCTCCCTCTCTTCTCCCTTTTTCATTTTTTAAGAGCTGAAGCTTGAAAAGCAGTTTTCAAGCCAGACTTTCTTTTGCTGGAATGCATTGAAAATCAATTGTCTCCATTGAGCGGCTCTGTGCACACCAAGAATATGATTTGTTGTTCCAGGGACGTGGAGATTTGATGACTCCAGAAATTATTGATAAGTGTGGGGGCTGAATTTCATGCTGCTTCTGGGTTACTGTGTGTCCCAGTACGTTGGGAGATACAGCTGGTGCACTTCAAGCCTCCTTAGGTACCCAAGCATGCTGCTGTCTATTAGCAGTGGCAAAGGTCTTGCAGTAATGGTCGTAACTCAACATTTTATAATGTAAATTAGGAAATGGTGGAATGATGGACTGTGAGGTCCTGCACAAACCTGAGAATAACTTTCTCAGCCTCCTAGTGAAGTTGTCACTTTGGAATTCAGTGTTTCTCTGCTATATCTTACCCTAGACACTTACCCAGGAACCAGATATTGTTTCTGGTGAGACAGGTTCTTCTTTAGTATGATCTGGGAGCGTGCTGTTAAAATGGATAGTATTACACTCTTCTCAATTTGAGAGCTAGTTATACCCTGATTCTGCAAGATACTAGTTTCTGTGTCTAGTTTATATACCTGAGTACTCCTATTAAGATCAGTCAATCTACACAGACACTTAAAACCAGGCTCAAAATTAGTACTTCGCCGAAGCGTGTCTTAAGTGAATAAAAGCAATATTTGGCTTCACAGTTGCTGATTTTTCAAAGCCTCAGTGAATAAAAAGTAGATCAGCAATTGTGCTTTTTCTTCTGCAGTGAATGGAAGGCTGTAACAAAAATCTTAATGGTTACTGTATAATTGTGAACCAGATATAAGGACAAGACTTCAGTAACTGATACTCTTTGTACTATGTAGTATAGAGTGAAGTTTGATAGTGAAATAGTGAGACTTTTTATCTTTGAGCAAATTGTAAGAAGAATCTTTAAGTAAGCAGAAGTTTTCTTTTAATGATATCTGTGATCTGTCTAGAAAGGTATATATGAGTCTGGAAAATGCAATATGGACAAGACATCATTCATTATAACTAGAATAGCTTTCCTTAAGACACTGCTTCAGAGCTCTCTTCTGCTCAGACAGAAGGACAAAAATCTTCAGCCCATAGCAGTGGCAACATCACTGCAGGAGTCAAACATGTAAGGGCAGGTGGGACCAGAGGGTGGTTTACAGCTGCCACACAATACTCCGGGTGTCTCTGCTGCTGCCAACTCTCTCCTACTTCTCAGTGAATCTGGTGCTGCCGCGATTTCCACCATGATGCCTGGAGAAGCATTTTGTTCATATCTTGTTGATGAAACAGTCTTTTTTTTTTTTAATTTTTTTTTTTGCTCATGATTTTACCATCACCCTCCCTTTCAGATGAGGAGAAAAGAAATTATTTTATCCTTGCCTCATCCCTACCACAAGAGGACTTGTTGCAGGATTCCAGCCTGAGATTATCTGATGCCATTCCCAGAGCATGCACTCGTGGTTCCCTTGAGTTCAAGAATAATGATTAAATACCATGTATCATTTTTGCTGGAGAGTTAATGTGTTTGTAATTTCCATTTTCTCTACTAAAATACAAGAAGATAACTGTGTTCTTTCCCTTATGGTCTTGCATGATCTACTGCACTGCAGGGACAGAGATCACTTGTGTGTGAGAAAAAGAGAGCAACTGCTTGTTGACGTAATCGAAGGAAATGAAGATAATGCAAAGGGCAGGCAAATGACAGTGTCTTTCTGACAGATATGCAGAACCTTTCCTGCTTCTTCTGAGGTACTTGCAAATGTTGCCAGTTACTTGCCCTAAGGTGAGTCTGGAAATGCACTACTAGAGTGAAAGTTCAGCATATGAGCAATTGAGGAAGCCCTTATCGCTGTTCTCATTTTATCTCTCTTCTGTTTCAGTGCTGTTTGTTTCCTTTCCACTAAGACAACAACAGCTCTGAAGGCTGATAAAACAAAGCTTGGCAGAGTCCCAAGGAAGATAACTTGTTCTGGGACTACACTCAGCCTGAGCTTCTCATTTATCTTGCAGGTATGCAATGATTTTTCATAGGCTGGACTGGACACCTCTGCCAAGAAAGACAATTGGGATTTTTAGTTGTGGTTATGTTTGTGTTTGGGTCCTAATATTAAATCTATTTAAGAAGGCCTTTGAGGGCCTGCACTCCAAGTCAACATACTCATCTGCTACTGTAGGAGAAGAGTTTAATAGCTCAGGCTGGTGCCACACTGAAGCTACAAGATCTACTTGGTATGAAGTACAGAGCAGTGAGACACCTGAGGCACAGGCAGACCATAAGTGTGCAAAGTCAGATCCTTCGATATGACAGAGTTCTCACTGTGGGGCAGGAGTGACCACGGATCATCTCCACCTCTTCTTGTCCTATATCCAACACTGTGTGCTACCAGTCCCTGCATGGTAGTGCCTTCTGAAAACGAATCTTCCTCCTCGGTCAGAAGAACTTTACCCTGAGGAGCTCTGTAGCTCAGTCCAACATTCTCAAATACAGACTACACCAGAGGCACTTTGAGAGCAATTTCTGATTTCCCCAAATTGACTCGTTATTTATAATGATTTGTCCTATTAGTTTTGGTTAGCTATTTTTAATGGTTTATCGCACAGCTGAACAAATTAATCTTTGTTCATATACAGGGCATTGCAGTGCTTATTTTATAGCATTAGAAAATTTCAAGGGAATAACAATAAGTAGCTAACAGGTAGTGCCTTCTCACTCACTGGTTGGCCTCTCCATCAGATTCTGCAGCCAAGGGCGACTCAAGCTCCTGAGTTGCTTCTGCCACCATTTCTGCTATCCCTGCATTCGTGCTCTGTGACAGGGTGCTTTCAAT
>JAOXNG010000021.1:10400340-10413585 GCA_028566535.1 Scolopax minor
CAAGTAGATGTTTGAGCAGAAGTAGGAAGTGGGTAGATGGTCATCCCTCTTGTCTCGCTCATGTGTAAGCCTCACAAACGCAGACTGTTTGGTACTGACAGTTTTTCTGCTGTAGCCCTTGAAGGTGTAGGGTAATTAATAACCAGGATCTCAGTATGACTCCTGGTCTGCTGCAGCACTTGCTTAAATAAGTTGTTTATTCCTTGGAGCTTACAACAAGCTTGGAATTTAGCAATTTCACCTTGAAAGGTGAAATACTGCATATTTTGAATGGACACTTGAATGTAGCCAAGCTCAACCTGACATGCCATTTCAGTACAATCCATTCATGATAGCCAAAAATGATATTTTTTTTTATCTATCATCTGTGTTGCCTACTCTGAAAAGTAGATTTTGAAAAGTGACAGGTACCTCATCCATAAATTCATCACTGAATTTGTGGGTGACCTGAAGCGATGGAAACAAAACAGAAATGGTTATGGTCATGATGGACTGTGATCTGCAGAGACATCACTGCAGTAAATGCCCTCTTCCTGATATCGTCAGACAAGTGTGTTTGAATGAGCCTTGTGGAATGAAAGAAAGAAATAATGCTCTGTAGTGCCCATGCAGATGTTTTGGCTCCACTCTATGAGGAAATGTTACTGCTTTTTTTTTTTTTTTTCCCCAGGGTGCTGCAAAGAGGTTTATACCCCAATTTCAAGAGCAGAACTAGGTCTCATAGGGCTGTGCAACTTTATTGCCACATAACTCATATTGTGGGATCTCCTGCCAGAGTCAATCTACTGACACAAACAATAAGATTATGAAATGTAGTGTGTGTTTTGCTGCTGCTTGAAAATAGTTGAAATAAAGGATGGCATTATTAGCTCCTTCTTTTGCTAGTTGTATTGCATTTGGGTAGCAAGAGAGCTACAGGCATGGCTTCTGTGAGAGGCTGTTAGAAGCTTTCCCTATGTCTGACAGAGCCAATGCCAGATGGCTCCAAGATGGAACCACCACTGGCTGAGGCTGAGCCCATCAGTGATGGTGGTAGACAGCTGCAGACACCAAAGTTAGTGAAGAAGGAGAAAGAGGTGCTTCAGGTGCCACAGCAGAGATTCCCCTGCATCCCATGGAGGTTAATGGTGGAGCAGACATCCACCTGTAGCCCATGGAGGATCCGACCTCGGACCAGATGTATGTCCAAAGGAGACTGTGACCCTGTGGGAAGCACATGATGAAGCAGGCTCCTGGCAGGACCTGTGGTCCCCTGGGGAGAGGAGCTCAGGCTGGAGCAGGTTTGCTTGGCGGGACTTATGACCCCATGGGTGACCCATGCTAGAGCAGTCTGTTCCTGAAAGAGTGCACCCCCTGGAAGGGGACCCATCCTGGAGCTGTTTTGCGAAGAACTGCAGCCCATGGAAGGGACTCATGTTGGAGAAATTAATGGAGGGATGTCTCCTGTGGGAGGGACTCCACCCTTGAGCAGTGGAAAAATGTGAGGAGTCGTCCCCCTGAGGAGGAAGGAGTGCCAGAATCCACATGGGATGAACTGACCACAAAACCTCTATTTCCCATCCCCCTGAGCTGCTGAGGAGGGAGGAAGTAGAGAAATCACGAGTGAAGTTGAGCCAGGAAGAAGGGAGGCACAGGTGGAAGGTGTTTTAAGATTTAGCTTTTATTTCTCATTTTCTTACTCTGTTTGGTCTGGTAATAAATTAAACCAATTTCCCCAAGCTGAGACTCTTTTGCCTGTGACACTAATCGGTGAGTGATCTCTCCCTGCCATTATATCAACCCATGAGCCTTTTGTTATCTTTTCTCTCCCCTGTCCAACTGAGGAGGGAAGTGATAGAGTAGCTTTGGTGGGCACCTGGTGTCTTGCCAGGGTCAACACACTGTAATGATAAAATAGAGAAAAAGGTGGCTAAAACACTAGAAGTTCATAGTTGGTACCCAAATTCAAAGACCAAAGACACAAAGTCCCTGGAGAATGTTCTTCCTCACATGGAGGTACAGGTGCCGTTTCCACATACTCCTCTGGAGACACCACTCCTTGAATTTTGGATGAGTGAAACAACTGATTCCTCTTCATCAAAAGAGAAGAGGTAGAAAAGGAGCCATAGGGCCAACTTTGCCTTGGCCAAGGGCAGAGAAAGAAAGGCTGGGTGCTCCACCTTTGCTCCAGACAAATGTGGTGAGCAAGGATGCCTTCAGACAAGAAGTGCTAGGACTCCCCCAGGACCAGAGTGCCTTTTTATTTTATTTTATTTTTGTCCCACACTGTGGACTGCGGTGTAAAAGTTACACACTGGGCTCAATCTGCATACTTCAAACATCCAATATCCCCACTGCTTTGCCAGGGAGGATTATACATTTTTCACGAAGTGAGCAAGTATGCTTTCAGTGAAAAGTATTTCCATGGCTACAGATCCTTCTCGTGCAGTGGAATGGCTTATGCAACTCAGCTAGCAGACAGCTAATAAAATGAGAGGAAGTAATTAGATGAAAGGATGGCTGGGTGTTTGATGTCAAATTTCTGGTTTTCACCTGAGACCCTTGGGAACCGTCTCAGGTGGCCAGAGATGCCATCAAAGTTTGTATTTTGCATGAAGATTACGCTCTATTTTTGGTCCTGTAAGTTTGCTGCTGTGTTGTGCCCAGGAATGGTCCTTGTACGGTTCTGTAATTGCAGTTAGTCCATGTGCTGTTGTGCATTCATACCTCATATGTAAGAAATCATACCTGTTGTGCAAAAAAAAATTTGACTTGTGTTACTGGTAGGGGTATGAAACTATAAAATCACATAGAATCTGAGCAACATTAAACGCTAGAAGGGGTTTATCTCCTTGTGTAATACTTTTGCAATGTGAAGCACTGGAATTAAGATCTCCCTGGTATTAAATAGAAGATGATGGTGCAGGGAATATTTGGCAGATGGTTTTTGCCTGTAGGGCCTGTCCTCTTGATGTCTAGGCTTTCATATGTTTTCAGAGATATGGATCATTGAGGGACATAAAATTTCCTCTTCTCTACTTAAGCTAAAATGTAGTTATGTATATGAGTTCAATATAAAGGACTATGAGAATGTAAGTGGATGATAATTTTTTTTTTTAAGTGCCAAATTGTTGTTCTTCTTGATATATCTTTAATCAGGTAGCCACACAGACTATGTGACTAGGAGGAAGCACTCGGAATTTCTGTATGTCCTTAAAACCCTGTCAAATATTTTTAAATAGTTTTGATCATCTCCCTTAGAATTCTACTTCTAGTTTTAAGATAAAATCTTGCTGTTGCAATGAACCTAGGATGTGTCTTCACTTAATTTAATGAGGTGAAGGCATTTTTTAAGGATTGGACATTAGTGTGACACATATTTGTAATTTTAAGAATATTTGGCAAGCTAGAAAGAAATTCGCTGTTAATTGAAGGATGGCTCTAGTAAAGATAAAATGAAAGAATCCTTCTAATGATGTAAGTAGGAACCAAAACAGATGGTAAAGACATTTCACCAGCATCCTCTAAGTACTAGTAAGTAAATGTGCCAATATTAATTTGGGTGAAAGGACATGATTAATACCCTTTGACTTTTTTTGTAACAGCTGAATTTAATGTACCCTATTTATATGACTGTAAAGAGCTTCCAGTCATATTGTAATGATTTCTAAGGGCCAATTTGAAAGAGATTGCACTACGAGTGTCAAGTTGACAAGCTCGCATCCTCTTCTTGATGTGAAGTGCTAAGTTCATGAAGATGTCAATGTGTTGCCTTGCCAAGTCTCCCAGCTGGAGAGTAATACTGCATAATAGTCATGAGATTTCAGATTCAGCCTTATCAGTTCAAGCATTGCAGCATTTCACAGGGAAAGCTATGGTGCAAGCAAGTAATTTTCGGATAAGTTACTTTCAGTGGTGATGTCGGAATTGATTTCACATTGAGATGCATTGCTGGGCAGATGTACAAAATTCACGCTTGCTCTTTCAATTCAATTAACGTTCCTGGTAACATTCGGTGGAAGCTTTGCCTGGGTTGGTAAAAAATCATGAACTCAAGGCAACTTCAGGCTGTTTCAGGAGATGTGTGTACATTATCACATATGAAGAGCATACCTATCTACATCTCAGTACTAACAGTCTCCTGGTTTTCTCACAACATTAGTCTTAACTGTGATCAGCAGGGGTTATCTGAATTGGAGCCCCCTTGGTTTAAATGAGTGAAGAAAGATGGGCCAAGGGCTGACATACTTCAAAAGTTCTTGCTATTTGGTCTGAAAATGCCTCCTCTCAGTCTGAATAAAAGAGAATCTAATCAGGGCACATTCTCAAGTCAAGGAATATCATAGAACTCAGTCCTTCCCCCCACCTGCAGCCCCTAAAATTAGAGACAGTAGGGAAGTGACAATTGAAAAGGTGTGGAGGTGATGTGATTTGGTTTACTTATTTACTTTGGTTTATTTGAATGGTTGCTTTAGAGAGGCATTCTGAAGTTGTGTTGAGAGCACCTATCCATCTGGATGGGAGCCCTCACCCTCTTCATAGCACTTCTATACACCGAATGAATCAGTTAATCAATACCAGCTTAAAGAGCTATGCTTCTGAATGCTAGCCTTTTTTTTTTTTTTTTGATGTCACAGTGGTGGTGTTTTGGTTTTTTTCTGTATAAAATTGTTGCCCACGTTTTAATTTGTAATTGCTAAAATATATATTCTTTTGAAGTGCATACCTTACAATACACAGCTTGAAAGCTGCCACCAGGCTTACCTCTCACTGAGATCCTGCTTGCTAAGTGGAGGAAATCGTCCAACTTGTCAGTGCCAAACTAATAAGGCAATGCCCTTTTTTTTTTTCCTCTATACCTGCAAATGCAGGTAACTTAAGTCCTGAGTGAGAATCTTGTTCTCCCTTTGGTGGTAGCCATAAAATATTTGAGCTTTCTATGTCATATTTGCCATGTCTAGAAAAGAGACTTGGACTACCTTGAGTTATCTCATCCCCTATGCAAAAGAGAACATATCAGTGGCTTTTTTCATGCTCACTGGGCCAACTTGAGTCATCCTCACAACTCCCAGGGCTAGCCTGTGGTCCAAAGGTTCTTGCCTCTCAATGAGAGTGAAGGAAAGAGCCCAACACCCACCAACATCCTTGTGATCATTTTGAGAACTCATTAAAAACCTTCTAGCCAGCTCCCTGTCCTGTCTTTGGGGACCTAGAGGGAGGAAGATGGGGATTCTTCTGATTAGATAGTGTCCTGTGAGCCGGTGAATACTCTCTTACTCTTCTCTTGAATTCCCACATTTTGGCTTCTTGCTTTCCCAGGTGCATCCAGCACAAATCAGCTGCACCACTGAAGGGACCCTCAGAAACCATAGTACCTGATTGCCCTTCAGTCTTGGGTGAATGCATCTTTGCAATGTGTCTGGGAGGTAGAGTAGTGCTAGTCCCACCAGAAGGGTCTAAAGCGTGATGCTCAGGTCTTCGCTTCCTAAAGAATTGGTGTCCCCAGTCTCCCACGTGGCAGTACTCCTTGTGTATCGGAAAGACGATTAGTAAGAAGTCCTTCTGCTAAAATTGTGGGTTAACTATAAATACCAAAATGCTCGAGCAGTTGGCTGAGGACTTTGCTGTAGCTCTGAGATGCCTGGGACATTCAAATGTAAAGCTTTATACTTTAACCAACAGACCATTCAGCCCTTCCTGAGTATAGAAAGGAATTTATTCTGCTTCAGGCCATTGTGTGCTTCTGCAGTAGGAATATCTATTCTTAACTTCAGATGTGCACCATGAGGTTTCCTTTTATAAACTTTCCCCCTCGCTCTGGTCCAGTCTGTCTCTGTGTAGCTTCTGGACTTTTGCTGGAGCACACAGAGCGGGTAATACGTGCTCTTTGACACAACTCCAGTAACACATTGAAGATTCTCCTCTAATTTGCTGGAGAGTTGTTAAAAACAGGAATAAGTGTGAAGCAATTAAGCAAAATGCATGATTACTTGTCCTCACACAGACCTCGAATTAAAATACTGAACGTTATTTCACTTGAATGTGTTTCCCTCGGTTTATTTGTTAAACACACCATGGGAATAAATTTGATAAGCTGTACTTGGGGTTGGTGAGTTATGAAAATGGAAGTTTCATTGCTGTCTTGGTCCCAGAAGACAGTGTCTTTATTACCTTTTTAGTTCAGATTCTGGGCATAATATTATGTTTAAAACCATAGATCAAGCAGGAAGGCAATAGGTTTTATGTAAAGCATGCTACTTTTAAAAGATGTAGCAAGCTGAACTGCTTTTCTTCATATGGGTATGAAAGCCCATTAGAAAAATTTGAATGATTCCCTTTCTGTGCATTAAACCCTTGCTGCACCTTGATATGATACTCTGTGCCAGAAGACTCACATTTATGCTACCTATAAGTTTTCTAAACCACCTGCATTAAAGTAGTTATGCTAACCAGAATATACACAGTCTCAATCTTTATGGACTCGTTAGGAGCAGCACCCGGGGTGACGGGGAGAAGCCTATTAGCCACCATGTAAGCTGGAATGATGAATGCTCTCCTCCCCAAAATCACCCTGCCACCCCAGCATGGAGCCATTGGAGAGAGCACCAGATGAATACACACACACTAAATCCCTCTACACCTTGCGAGGCATTGACTTCCTAATGGAAACAGTTTTTAACGCCAGCAAAGGCTAATCCGTAACTTATGTACTTGGGAAAAATCAATCAATAAACACGCCTGTGACAATGGGATTTTTGACGACAAGCGCTGCGACATCTTATTTACCTCCTCTGCACAGCCAGCAAATATGCACCAGGGAAGCTGTTACTTTTGATGTAGATTTATAACTTAAATAATGCTCAAATGACTGGTGCAGGCATTGGCTACAGAGGATAAAAAGAAAAGTTGGATTAGCTAAAAATAGTTCTATTAAAAATCAACGTATTTTCTTCCTTGAGAAGGAGGGGGAAAAAAAAACCCAACTCTAATCTTGCACTAGAAGACTACAGGTAGAAAAGTTCAGGTCTTGCCCTTCTCATTTTTGAAAGACACTTTTCTAGTTCAAAGGGGCTTTGGTTTAGCTTCAGGGGAAATATCAAGGATTATAATTGGAAGACTTTTCTAGGTTTTCCTAGCTGGATTTCAGAAATATGGTATGTACTTAACAAAACCCCCCACACAAAAAAGAACAGAGCAACTTTGAACTAAACCTCTCATTCCTTCTGCTGCCATACAGTCTATACTGTCACCATGCATTTTGCCTGAGAGGGAGGAGTATGGAACAAGGGATGAAAGGTATCGGAAAAAAGGAGAAGTGCAAGATTAAAAATAAATCAAAAAAGGGAAGGCATGTTGAGAGAGGTGGATTTATGCCAGCTCCTAAATTTTCCTCTTAAATGGGTACATATCTGGAAAAATTTGTCTGTACATAATAGAATATTTCAGAAATTAATCGCAACACAGTTGATTAGAAAGGTTTGTGGAGCTCGTTAGAGGGTGGACACCAGGAACAGCTAATTTTAATGGTCTGTGTTGTGCTCTGACCCTCTTCTCACTGAAAGTCACAGCAAATGAACTGCTGGCCCTATGGAAATCAGGGGAGCAGTGTGGCTGACTTTGGGTGGAGGTGAGAGGGTTTCACCCCGAGTATAAACATACTTGCATATGTTTTCAGTTTGAGGTAGGGGGCTGCTGACCTATTTTGCCTTTTTCTTAACAAAATTGCCTTTTCTTGGTGCATGCTTTGTATTGCACATATTCTGATTAAGTATAATCTTGTGGGTGCAGGTGCATTAAATATTGAGAAGGAAACACTTCAGCAGTAACGTAGATAAAGTATATTAAAAATAATAAAGAACACACCTTCTTTGTATAATTCCCTGAGCCAAATGCTCATGTTTGTAAACAAACTAAGCTTTTTAAACAAATGGTTTAACTTGCAGTAAAAATTGCTTTGCAATTATTTAGAATAAGAAATATTTGTATTTATATAAGAGCTCTAACCAAGAAAAGTCTTGGTATTTGCATAAACTGTTTCTGGATTGTAACATAATTGAAGACACACGAGTCACTTTAGTCTTTTAGTAATGCCTGAAAAGGTTGATAACTGCTACAAATGATGAGCCAGAACCACTTATTCAGACTTTCTAGGCAGTAGGAAAGTTTTGTTTTCTTGGCTATATTTTTATCATATCTACTGTTTGTGATTAGAGACCAACATCATGTGATCTAGGGCTTAAAGCCTTTCTGAGCCCTCAGGAATGAGGGGAGTGATCACCCAGGTTAACTGTGAAGGGTACAACAGCCCGCGATTTCTGTGAAAACACCTAACTAACGTGGTGTTCCTTCCACTGAAAAATGGGTTAGCATTTTAACAATAAAAATCTTAATTTTGATGTAGTGTCTGGAGTGCCTTACAGTTTGACTCCAACTTTCTGTTATTCTGTGGGACCACTTAATGTCAAAGGCTTGTGTAACATTGGGATCTCGTCATTCAATAGGGTTTTGGCGCTGACATCCATAAACAAGCAGCTTTCATGTTTGAGGAGCAGTTCATCCAGTAATTAAACAGGCTAGCGAGAGTTGGGGCTTGTGGGTTTTATTCCTTGCTCTATCACTGATCTGTTATTTGCTTAAGATGCAGCGTGGCTTGTTGACAAGGCTCATGATGTTTGATGGTTTATTCTGAAAGCGCTGGTTCCCGCAATCGCTTTACAGGGTATCTCAGCTTGCTGTTGTTAACAAGAGAAGAAAAAAGAAAAAAAGTCTGTTTCTGTTCAACTCACTGAGAAGAGTTAGAAAAGTAACCTAGGAATTTTTAATTTTTTTACAGATTATTTAAATATATCAAAATAGCTGTTTCTAGGGCTAAGACCAGTACTAGATCCAAACGTGACTCCTGCATGTTATCAAAATATCTGTTTCTAGGGCCAAGACCAGTACTAGATCCAAACGTGACTCCTGCATGTTATCAAAAACTGGGTTCTGATTTATGCTCAGATATTTCTGTACTAACTAAATCCAGTGTAGTTTTTGGTTTTATCTTCTTTTGCTTTGGGGAGTGTTCTCTTACAGACTCTTAGCAATATTCTGAATATTAAAGCTTTAGTAACAATAGAAGTCTTCATGTTGACAATGCTGACATTCTCAGAGGAAGCTTATTTCTAGACACTACCTCCATTCTTCTTTTCTTTCCTTCTGAGATTTGAAAACTTTAATTGTTTCTTCCAAGACCATGGGGAAAGATCTCAAGGTTGGTCTATGCTACCACTTTCCCAGCAAGAACTACAAGGAATCCATGTTTTTATTCTTCAGGTTACAAAACTCAATGGTCACTTGTGTGGTGTGACCAGTGTCTATATGGGGTTCTGGTTTGGAGAGAAAAACCTGGACAGAACTGGCGTATGGTAAAGACAATGGATGGGTGCTTTATAATATGATTATACTGGAAATCATTACGGGGCTGTGACTCACCATTACTGGCCTTTGTATCAATGACCAGAGTGGTTTTTCTTCTCCTCGGGGTTTTGTGGACTATAATCTTCCTCTTATATGCTTGTTCCAAACAGTTAGTAAAGACTCCAATGAAATCTGAGGCTGTGGCCACTTGCTCTTTACTCTCATTGCCATCATACCAGTAATCCCGACGAGTGGAGAATGGTGGACAGGTGCTAACTAATTCATGTGATGTGTAACTGTTGGTGTCATGGTGATCTCATACTGTCTGTAATGAAAGAAATGGCTCATTATGAAATACTGTGTCATAAATCTAGGTAGAAGTTAAATATTTTTTTAGCAAAAAGGCAAAACAAAACCAAACCCCTATCTCTAACGATGACCAATGCTTAGCTCTGGTTATCTCCCAGGAGAACACCCTAAATCCTGAATTATGTTCCACCTTTACGTCAGCAGGTGGTGACTGTGGGGGGAAAAGGGCTTATTCCACCTCACAACAGCAAGAAAAATGCACCCTTCTGGGAGGGGCAAATTTAAATTCCCCTCAGACCAAGGAGGGGACTAAGCTGCAATAACCGTGGGATGAACTTTAGCCCTTCCACACAGCCTGTGATGGAGGCAATGCCTTCTCTGCAAATGGTCATGTATTTGAAGAGAACTGTTAGGTGTATTTTTTGCAAAGTCCACAAGAGCAGGCACACAGTGAGCCTGGCCGTTCCCGGGCTGTGGGGGGTAGGGACAGGACACTTCTTTTTTCTTGAAGCCCTGCAGAACTAAGAGTTTTTTCAGCTCATTTCCATTCTGAGGTTTTTCTGGATACATGCCTGGAGACAATGAAAGCAAAAACATCATATAGTTACCTATGGCCTTTGAGTGGATGCCTCTTGCCCCCTCCCAGGACTTCACTGGGGAAGGAAGGTGGGAGGAACAGGTGAGGGGTTCAGGCTGCCCTCAAAATTGTTATATAGTGTGAAAAAGTTAGGTGGGTTCTGAAACATTATTTTTAGCTGTTGTCATTGATTATGCTGTAGAACCTGATTCTCTTTCATGCTACACCCCTTTATCTCCCAGGTAAATGCAGGCTGTCTGCAGGTCTGGAGTTGTGCAGAGACTTCCATTGGCTCTTTGAGTTCAGGTTGTGATTATAGATATGTCTGAGTCCAAGTAATTATTCATCTTTGCATGAGAAGGTAGGGAAGATCGGAGAGAGGGAGTGCATTTGATAGAATTAAGGGGAACAAAAGGGCAGCTTTGATATCATGGCTTTTGACAAGGAGAGGAACTAAAGAGAATTATGGTGACCTGAAGTTGCCACACAGTCTGCTTTAACTCAGACTTTGTTTGGCAGACTGGAAGGGAAAAAAAAAAAATCAATATTCTATTCTAGATGGCAAATGTTATATGGTTTTGTCTTACCCATTATTTCTAAGGCACAAAATCAGCATCTAACAGTGCAACCTTTGTCTTGAAATCAGATGTTTCGGAGGAAAGTTCATCCCTTGCGGAGAAAAAGGGGAAAATGTAATTTCCCTTCTAGTTCCCCATTATTGCTCACCTCTCCCTTCCCTTCCAGGATCTGAAAGATTCCGTTCCTATAAGAATCGCTTTTACTGCTTCACTTAATTTGCTGGCTGACTGTAATCTTCTCTGACTTTTCCATAATCGTTCCATCAGAGTGGATGCCTCTTGCCCCCCTCCCAGGACTTCACTGGGGAAGGAAGGTGGGAGGAACAGCAAAGGTTGAGCTGACTACAGAACTGATGTGATCTTGCAGTTGACAGTGGGAGGCTTTTTTTCCTCCTTTGCAATAACATTTGCTGCTATTGGAACTGTCAGCAAAGTGGGAAAAAGCAATTAATATTTTTGCCTCTGTCTTTCACAAAATCCTTGCTTTCTGCAAGCAAAGCTTTTGAAGGAAATCATAGTTCACCTTGAGAAATTATAAGAGAGAAAAGAACTGTAAGAACTATCTATGTGTCCTTTGCTCATTAGCAATGACAGACTGTGGAGGAAAGATATCCCACAGCACAAGTTTTGTAAATACAATTGGAATAAGATCTAATTTCAGGACAAATAAAATCAGAAGAGGAAGCTAATTGGACATTTCTTTCAAAAGCTACTCTATCTTCAACTTTGTCTTAACTAGTTCAGCCAAAAATTTGAGTAGCCTGAAATTGGAACACAGGGAAGAATTATTAGACTTTGTGTCAATTAGGTGTAATGCTTTTTAACTAAATATACCTGCCCCTTTTGTAGATTTTGCTTAGGAAAGTGGAAATCTGCCCCTGTGAGTGACCCATCACCGGTACATTTATTCTGTTACGGGCAGAACTAACGTGTCCCCAGCCAAAAGGGAAGCAGCAGGAAGCTGTCACCTCTGCTCTGGGCAGTCAGATCAAATCAGGAGGTTTGATTTTCACAAGGTGATGAGCTGCTTTGACTCCCGTTGCAGTCCTGAGTTGCATTCCTCTGGGGCACTAGGCATCCAAGTAGAACAGGAGATTGCTGCCTTCAACGCACCCCTTTGCCATGAGTCCTGGGAAGGGCTGTTTCTCCAAGGACCTGCTGGTCCACAGTCTCCAGTTGGAGCTGGTGTCACGCTTGTTGGGTGATCTTGGTCTCTCCCAGAATCTAGAGAACATCACTCCGCTATGTACATGCGATGCAAGACAGGTACGTATAAATGACTGGAGACCATAGCAAATACACAACAAAAATTGTTCCTCTGCCCCAGAGAGTGTGCTCCCAAAGAGGAAGACTTCCATTTGCAGTCTGATCGTGTGTGGGATTCTCACCATCAGCTTAGCAGCTCTCCCACTCTACTATTCAGAAGTGAGTTGCCCACCTATGCCCTTTTGCAGTCCATAGGAATTATGTATCTAAATATCTCTGAGGTGAGAAGCTTTTAGAAAGTTACAAAGCTATTTGAGGGGGGATTTGTTTTAAATTTTCCTCTGCAATGGAATTGCAAAGGACAAAACTCACATTGATGTAACCAGAATTAGGGATTTGTTCTTGTTCCTTAAAGCCTCCATCTCTACTGTATTAAATCTACTTTAAACTTGAAATATTTCTCAATGTAAATAATTTAAGAACATAAAGGGAGTGTCCGGAAAGCCAAGTTGTGTTCACAATCCCATTTTCCTAAGCATTAAGTAGGTCCCTAATGAAAATCACCCCCTCCTTGGGTTGCGTAGATGCTCAGGAAGGTGCTCTGAACTCCTTTCATTACAGACTATGCACGATTCCTGATCATTTACAAGTGTGTTAACGATGATTCTATGTAAATTTCTTTGAAATGAAAGTGTGCCTTCGAAATATCTTAGCTCTTTGGGACAGTTCATAAGCAACCAATGTCTTTGAGATAGAAATATTTCCTTTTTAGTAAAAGGCCAGCTGTGCCTACAAAATCTGTATGTGGGGTGAATAATGGTGCTTAAAAGCTTCAGCAGGACGTTAACAAAGGGAAAGAATTTTCTGTGGCTCACTAGGTTTTTAGAGTATCTGCAACCACGTCCAGCCTGTGCAAACACCAGCCTTAGTAACAAATCTTCAGTCATGTCCGGTGAGAATAGATGCGGTGACAAGACTCAGAGGAGCCAGAGGTTTTAAGGTCTATTCCCAGCTCCTCCTCAAACACCAGTTTCTCTCCTCTTGCCTAATTCTGGCTACTCTTGTAAGAACTAGGAACACATGAATGTCTGCAGTTGGGTAAGACTAAAGTGTTCACCTGGATGCCTCTTGATGCCCCATGGTGTTCCATGGGCTCATGGCCTGATGTCAGGCTTGGTGTGTGACCTAATGTGTGCC
>JAOXNG010000021.1:10503360-10519007 GCA_028566535.1 Scolopax minor
GTTTTGTTTTTTAATGTGGTTGGACTCGATGATCTCAAAGGTCCCTTCCAACCACTAAGATTCTGTGATTCTGTGAATTTGGAAATGGTGGACAGGAAGCATTGTCAGTTGATTTTTTCATGCTGACAAATATTTCTCCTTTATTTATGGATTAAATACTAATAGCTGAGTCGTATATTGTAACTGCTTAAAAGCAACTGACAGCGTAGGTTTGAGGAAAAAAGTGAGTAGTCAGTCTCTATTTTAAACATCCCAGAGAGATACTTTTTTTCTGAGCCATAAGTAGAATCACGAAAGAATTCAGGTGGAAAAGGGACCTTGGGAGGTCTCTGGTCCCACCTCCAGCGCAAAGTGAGGTCAATTGTGAGGTCAGACTGCATTGCTTAGGGGCTTACTCAATCTGCTCTTTTAAGCCTGCCTGGAAGGAGACAGCACAACCCCTCCAGCAACCTGTGCCCACTTCTTGACTGTCCTCAAGGTGAAAACTTATCTTCTTGTTTCAACTCCTGCCTGTTGTACATTTTTCTTCCACCTTGCACCTCTGCAGTAAGCCTGGGTCCACCTCTTGGTCACCTCCTCATGGGCACTGGGGATGCTGTTAGGTCCCCACAGGCTGTCCCTTCCCTGAGCTGAATATGCCCTGATCTTGGCAGCTTCAACTCAACAGGGCGAGAGCACCCATCTTGGTGGCTTTCCCTGAACTCCCCCCAGTTAAATGATTTTTTTCTTCTACTAGGTGTTCCAGACTGGATGAAGCACTGTTTGGTCTAAAAAGGGATAAGTAAAGGGGAATAATCACTTCTCTGAATCTTCTGGCAGAGCTGCTCCCTGGCCAGGCAGTGCCCAGCCTGTATCACTACAGAGGGTTCCTCCTCCCCAGGTTTGGGGCTTTGCTCTTGTCCCTGTTGGATTGCATGAGGTTTACGGATGCTAATGTGAACAGTGTATGGTTGTTGTTGTCTATAGGCAGGTCTACCTGACACTGCAGTTAGGCAAGGTTTCTCTTGCCTCACATCTCTGGTCTTCAGATACGCCTTGTTGGCTGGGAGAGGCGTTGGGGAAGAATGGATGATGCAAAGTGAGATTCTAGGCAGGCTTCGGTGTCTCTTGTGTGTTATTTTGGGTCTAGTCAAACCCACTCACGGACAGTGCAAAGGAAAAGTACTTCTATAATTGTGCTTCTACAGACACGTGGTAAAAACCTAGCAGATGGGCTGTGTCTTTTATTATCGACTGGGGGTGAACAGACCCGAACCTGGGGAGCAGTACTAGATCAAGTGGCAGAGACCATTCTCTGACTTCAGTATTGTCTCTTGCATGTGTCTCCCATGGCCTGAAAATATATGAGGTGCTTCTAACCACACAGAAGTGTCAGCCAAGATGCCAGAAGTGTCCCAGGCCAGATCAACAGGGCCGTGTATATCAGGCACTAAACAGGTTTTAAGGGCAGGGGAGAGGAGGGCTGGATAACAGGGGGGAAGCAAGAGACACTGGGGTTGGTTATTGCTGCATTAAACACAAGGCCCTGTGGTGTGCCGCTCTGCAGAGGTGATATTTAATAAGGGAACTAATAACAGCCAAATTTTGAAGTCAGAAGCCAGGCGAACACAGGAAAGCTGCATGAGCATAATTCCATACAATTTCTAATCTTTTCCTTACACTGGTGTGTTTTCTTGAGTGAATGCACTCCCTCTGGTGGCTAATTTACTGTCTCCATTTCACTCTTTTTTTTTTAACAGTTAAGGTTGCATGTGAGCAGTTGGCCAAAAGAACTGAGAGAGCAATAAGCTATTGCTTTTATTAGGTCAGTTTAATGTTTTATGTTCTCAACGCTGGGGGCACAGGTAAAGTCTGGCCATTCAAATGTATGTAAAAATAATCTCCATTCATGGAAAAAGATGAAAATATATATATATATATATCTCCTTTCAGAAAGACTATTTCTGGAAAGAAGCCTAAACCACCATTTTTATCAGGTAAATGTTCTGTTGGCCTGAATGCTATGCTTTTTTAAAACCCAAGTTGTTAATTCGTGAAAGGTAAAACAATGATGTGTCAGACTCCCTCGTATTAATTCCCTCTGTTATATCTCGCATTGCAAGCTTTTCTGGACAGAAAGCACCTTTTTCTGACCATAGCGTGGTAGTCAGGACAACAGATGCTACTGCTGCCTGTAAAGTCATAGGAAGAACCTGCGTGCTGGAAATCACCATCAGAGTGAGAAAACTCCCCTCTGAAGGATAAACCTCTTTTGGATGCAGCCTGTATGTTGTATGTGCATACAGCCAATTTATTTGCCTACGCATTTTTATAGAATACTCACGGTTAAGCAAAGTCAGTGTTACAGTGGCATTCGGTAATTAGACACTATTCTGAGGCTGGGAAACATTAGCAAACAGTGTATTTACTTAATTAGCTGTCATGTTTTGCTTCAAAAGAGAGAAACACCTGCAGTTGCTGCAAACTTGCTGCAGCAGTGTTGGAGTGTAGGTTGATACACTCCAACACCTGGTAAACTCCCTGCCTTACCAAAAAGAGCTGTTCCCACAGCTCCGGCAGCTGGATTTAGATGCTGAGCCAACTGTGTTGGCACCGTGGAGGAAGGACTTAGGGTCATTTTAGTATATTTGGAGCAAGTTTAGCAAGGGCAGGAGGGAGAGAACTAGGGTGGTTCTTTGTTTTCCTTCCCGCTGCATCCCCAGCAATCCAAGCCATGGTGTGGCTGGGACAGGCACTGCTGCTTGGTCAGAGGATGGGAACAGCAAAATGTCTCAGCAGGCCTGGCTCAGTGCTTGCAGAATTAGACCAATGCTAACTTTAGAGGCCAATGCTAACTTTAGAGACCAGCCCTACCAACCAGAAACCTTTACTACTGTCTTAAAAAGATCCCTCCGTGACCATTTAACCCTGAATTAACTGTCTATCCCAGAAGCCATCTAATTAATCTATAAAATCAGCATTGAGTTTTTGTCATAATTCACTTAATTGCGTGTCTGTTGCTGCAGTGCTTCAATTTGAGGAAATTTCTATTTCCTTACTCAGAAAAACAGTTTACGCTCTCAAGACTAATTTGCCAGCTGGAGCATAGTTCTTTTGCAAAGGGGTGTAAAGATAAGGCTCTAAATATCTGAAAGTACCATCATCTCTGCATCTAAACTTTCAGCTGTATGTACGTCAATGCCATGCAAATCAGCCATCTCCACAAGACAGGTCTTTGTTCCTAGCACATGATGCTCTGAGGGTGGCAGGTTTGTGGAGGCACAGGTTTGCCTCCCGCGTTGCTTTGAACAAGGTATTAAGCCCCATTTATGGCACAAAGATGTGGGAAATATTTATTACTAACTTTAAGTAGTGCTCATGGACTTCCTCCAACAAGTCCTCTGGGTTTTCAGGCATGGTGGTACCGCCAGCCAGGTGCTCAAGAAGCCCTTATGAGTGCAACCTCCCAAAAAGAGACCGGGAGGTATCTTTGTTTTTGCTTTTTTTTTCCCTGCTTTACATAGATTTTCTTCCTAAAATGAGACAGTTGTGTTCCTAATCTAGTAACATAGAATCATAGAATTGCCTTGGTTGGAGGGGGCCTTTTGGATCATCTAATCCAATCATCAACCTAACACTGACAAAACTCATCAGGAGAGGGTCAGCAGCTGATTCATCCATCTAGGGGACTGTAGTGATGTGGTTGTGTCTCATTTGGCAGTCATGAACAGAAATCAGGAGAGAGACTCCCAGTTCACAAAATTAATAGACACTGGAGCAACTTGGAAATCGTTTTGAATCTTTATTTATTCTCAGTTTTAGTGTGGTCTTGAATTAGTGCTTGCTCTAATATGAATGAAATGTCAGTTCCATTTGGCATACTAGTCTGATTTTCTTGAATTTAATGGATTTAACTGGGTATTTCCCTAGTCTTATCTCCATCGCATTTCAAGAAAATCTTGGGGTTTTTTATTACTTATTATTTTTTATTATTTAGTACTCTGTATCTCACTCTTACATGATGTAAACAAAAGCAAAGAAACATGTACTATACTGATAAGATGGCTTCACCAAACAAAAAAGGGAAGGAGTTAGCCTCTCTCCAATTTTTCTTCATTATGTTCATGATGTGCTGCTGGGCCTGACCTGATGTTTTGAAAACATAAATGCTTTACTAGTTGTGTTAAAATAAAGCACACTTGGTATAGTTTTGAAAGTTACTAATGATTGGAAAGGTTACTTGTAGCCCTAGTGGTATTTTTTGATTTCCTGACTTTTGCCTATAGAAGAATTGTTACTATCTTCTGAAACAAATTTTGTAGTTTGATATATGAAACTCAGAGTTAATCAAATTGCAATGTCTTCGTATCGGGACAAATTATTTTGACATTCAGAAAATGTTATCACTTTTAAAACTGTCATAAATATTACTATCCACTTTATCAGTATAACATGAGCGTTTATATTGATGTATTTCAGGATGAAGAGATGCAGCTTATATTCATTTGTAGCCAAATGTTCTTGTGCCCTGCACATCCCTCAGGCTTTGCCTTTTGTTTTGGGGTGGGCTTTTTTAACCTACAGCTGCAGAAAGTAGAGGCTTGCTATTGAAAAGACAAATCACAAAAATGTCAAATTAGTTATCTTCCTGGCATTTGTTTAATCCTGAAATGTATAGTTAGTCCAACTTGCAGTGGACTTTAGCAAATTTTTATTATATGGGAATTTCTTTGAATATAGGATTTAGTTCTGCAGTTTTCATCCAGCTGAGTATGAAGAAAAGTAAAGGTGGCACTCATTTCAGAAGATCTTGTAGGTCTAATATTTTTTAAAGTAAGGAATATTTATATATTTGAGGAAAAAGTCACTAATATTTTAGAAAATCTTTTTTTTTCTGACAGTCAATGTCATTCTCACGAAACTTACTTAACAGCTTAGCAAAATAGACTGTGTTTCACACATACAACTAAATGAATACTCTTAGAATTTATTGCAAGACTACCATTGTTAGAAAGAAAAGGTTGTGGTGATTGTTTTTTAACTTTTTTTATGTAAATAATCACTGTTCTCATCTTGAGTGGGTTTAAGTGAATGGGGAAAATAATAAATGTTGGTGAAATTTGTTAAAATTAAGGTAACTTAAAGAAGCAGTTGAATTAGTTTTGAAAATCATAATTAGCTCCTTTCAGAAACATCTACATTTAGATGCTTATTTTAAAGGTGAGAATGGTAGAATCTTTTGGCCAGCACACTTCAGAGAAAAGATGCTGTCTTGTATCTCATTACATTCGTGTATGCGCTTTGATCCTGGCAGAATAAATAGGAAAATTATGTAAAAAAAAAAAAAACCAACCAAAACCCAAAATAACAGCTGCTTTTAGCAAGATTAAAATCCTTCTGAGCAATGTGAAGGATTGAATGTCAGTCAAGTTCATCAGAAGTACCTGTGGCAATCCAGTTCCAGCACTCATTTAAAATCCATGTGACTTAAAAGCTCTGTGTATCTGAAACAGCTATTGACACTTTAAAAGAAAAACAAACAAACAAACAATCCCAACAATAAAATACCAAAAAAACCCAACATTGTCACCCCCCCACATCTTTGTATGTCAAAATTCTCATTTTAGGTGTCTTGTAGACAAAACCTGGTTCCAGATGATAGCCTGGAGTAACAGCAAAGAGTTGACCAGGTCCCTTCCCCAAGGATTAGTGTTTGTAATAAGAAAGATATTTTAGCTCAGTCAAAAAGTAAACAAAACAAACGAGGACTCCAAGATGGGATTCAAAGTCCAGGCCTTATGTTGATATAATTGAACCTGTTTTCATCCCATTGTGTCACAAATAGCCATTCTATATTTTTCTGTGTGTTTTTCCAGATGATGAAATTAGTTTACCAGTCCCCAGGGACCATTGGGATTGTGGCATTTTCTCCTGTTTGGAAAGAAAGGAAAAGAGGAGATGAATCAGCAAGTACACAAAGAATAATTACAGTTGAAAATAAATGTGTGTCATTTAGTTCTGGCTTTAGGACTGTATAGCTTTTAACCTATCAGATATATTATATATGCTATAAAAAAACAATGCTTTTCTTTTGCCTAGGAGGAACACAAAAGCAGGGGCTCTTGGCTCCATGAAGGGGAGCATAAATAGAGCTCCTTCAGGGACAGATGTGCCTGGGCTGTAGAAAGTAAAAATGCTTTGTTGTTCCTTGGTCTGACCAAACAAAGGATACGAAATAGTGTAGCTGAGAAGGAAGGAACTTTCCCCAGTGCAGAAACCCAGTGTGTCGAAAGCGCCCTGGTTGCTTTGGCTGGGATCCGTGATTTCAACACCACTTTAAATATAAAATACTTTTGTCATGGAGAATAAGGATTGCTCATCTCCATCCCTACTCTGAGGTCATAAAGGATCTGGGACCGTGAACCAAAACTTGCTGAGAAGTCATCCCCCAAGAGCCACGTGGTTCATCCCAGCTCTTGGGGCGGATCTTTCATTCAGGGAGTTGGGCTGGGAGGTGTCTGTGTTTCCTCCCTTGGAGATGAAGGAGACAGGCACAGATGTGAAGACAGAGATGTCTCTGGTTCTCCCCTGTCTGCTGTTTTTCCTGGCAGGCTGCTGGGGATACCAGCACCACCCCTGCCGCTGCTCGGGCAAGGTCTTCATTTGTCAGGAGAGCAAGGTGGTCCAGGTTCCCCGGGACATCCCTGCCAACACCACTGAACTGTAAGTAGGCAGAGGGAATGGTTGGAAGCCTGCAGCCTTGTTGTTGGCTCTTAAATCAAACTGCTGCTTGGCAAGCCAAGGGTCGAGCTTGCAGGGAGTCACTCGGGAAACTTACACCAGCTGTTTGGAGAGCACAGCCCTTCCCATGACACTCGCTTAATTTCATCTCAGAGCTCTTCTCTATTACTCTGATTGTGCTCATTTCAAGATCTCTGTTAAGAAAAGATATGGTACATTACAGTTCAAAGCGCAGACTAAATTTTAAACAAGCTTCCTTGGTGCTATGACAGTAAATTGAAGCATAAAGCCTAAGCTTTCTTTACAGCTTGCTTTAGTGTTGTCGAAATGTGTCGTGCAACTTGTCTGCCCCAAACAACTTGATGATGAGTGTTTGTTTGTACTGTGGGAGCTTTCCAAAGGTTTGTGCTTGTTTGCCAAGAAGCGACTTAATGTTTTCTTTTTGAAACCATGAAGGCATTACAGAAAGGACTCCGATAAACATCCAGAGGGTGATCCTCCTCTACCCGAGGAGCAGCAAGACTGCAGTTGGAGAGGGTGAATAATGTAAAGATACCATACCACATTACTCAAGGAAGGGTTTTATCTGTCTTAAAAGCTTCTCTTTATTTTTCATAAAGTAACGTGAGCAATCCTGTATGACAGCTGTTTTCTGTGTCAGTAGCACAGGCGAGCAAAAGAGTTTATGCAATGGCAAGTACATAACTGTGCACACGATTGTTTTCATTTTAACTTTTTTAAAAGCACCAACAGCCATCTGACATTGTTACGACCTGAAGCAAAAATGAAAGGACTAGTCCCAGATAAACCCTTTGATTAATAAGTGGAGTGGCAAGTTTGGAGGGAGGTTAGAAGTAAGAATAGTATGTCACTCACTGGAAAAATATACCTCTGTCCTGATTTTGCACACCACTGTATATCCATAGTTACTGTCTTAGAGTTTTCATAGGTCAGAAGTTTTGTTTCGTTCAGAAAGAGGAGTTGTTATGCTGACTGAATAAGCAGACTGAGGCAAAACTTGATAAAAATGTTGGAATTAACCACAGAAGGTCAGTAAAAGTTTAAATCATTCTTGCAACTAGAGGGAAAAATAATCCATCTGTGATTTAGGTCATCTAAATGTGTTCCAGATATACACTGCTACTTTTGTTTAATTTTGCTATGCTTGTTTCTTGAGATTACACAGTTAAGATCTGCCTTCTCAGGATTAAAAAGCAGTTTATAATTATTTCTGCAAAGCAGTAAAGTTTTATATGACCAAAAAGCACCTGTTAGTAAAATGAGAGTGTGTATTCTGTGAAACAGGCAGACAACAGTGCTAGTGCCACTGAGGAAAATGAATAAATCCTTTCTTTTTGCACTCTGCAAATATTGGAGTTGGAATCTCTCAGCTTGACTGTCTTTTCACACCAACTTTTGGTTTATCAGGAGGTAATTCTGGTCCCATTCAATCAGTATAGCCCTGGGGGTGATTACAGCATGGCTTAAAAGTTTGTTTATTAAAACTATGTAGAGTTGCTTTGAGTCTACCAAATGTTAGTATTGCTAAAGCAAGATATATCAGCTGAAAAAGCCTTAGATTTTTCCTTCAAGGTCAAAGGGGTCTAGAAAGGTGCCTTCCTACACATTGTTCTGCTGAGTGCCCAGTGGGGTGATTCAGGTGACTAAAATAGACTTTACTGCTCCAGATGCTGTTGCAAATCCATTCTTGGTAACAGAAAAACTTTGCTTTATGTTTTCTCAAAAAGCCTCAATGAGTCAAAAGGGTTTTAAAATCGGTGTAGCAACTTGAGTGTAGATGGCCACAGTGTCTAAGGACACAAATGCAGACAACTTCTTGCTAAGTACAGCTCTTGCAAGGTACTTTTTTTCACTTAAGAGCTCATTCTGGGAGTGCTGGATGCTGATGATGTTCATTTGACATAAAAGAGGGGGGGTCTCTTCAGTACACTTCACCTTCTCTTATGTGGTTTTGATAGCTTTCCTAAGCTTTCCTAGTGCCTTTTCAATGTTGAATAATATGCCTGTGAAAGCTTTGGAGAGTGAACAGGAGCCTGATAAGCCTCAGGCACTTCTGTTCCTGTGTGTTTCTGTTCCACTACAGCTTTTTCTTAAGTTGGGATGCTGGCATGTGGCAGCCAGCTCTGCTACTTGGTAAGAAAACTCAGAATAAATGTAAAAATATTGCCCTCGACAACTATTATCTCTGGTGTTTGCCATGGCTGATTTTTTTTTTTACTACTTTTTTTTTTATTACTATTTTTTAATTTTTTGGGTTTTGAGGCCTCTGATGCATGCTGTCATCATGGGTTTCTTTGTTTCCGGTTTGCCAACAGCAAGAGCTTATGCTCCACAGTGAACATGAGCTCTGTGGCATGGTATGAGAGCCAGGGTTGGGTAAGCATCTGCTTTAGCAAAAGAGTGTTGCAAAGGGGAGGGCAGGCAGCCCCTTACAGTGAGGGATTTCAGTTTGTACTTACCATGTGGAAACAGAGCAGGGATCAGAAACCATGTGTTGTCATTAGTGGTTTTGCTCCCACATTTCCTTTTTCACTTATAGGCCAAAATCTCACAAGAGGATGGTTACAACTTGGTTTGTGCATTGCTTCTTGCAAATTTGCACGCTCTCTGCAGCCTCTGTGCTTTAAGTGTTTGCAGGGGGGGATGTTTTATAGCTACCAAAATGTCTGTGAGAAATGTAGATAGCTCTGGCCATAAGAAACCAGAGGCTGAAAATTCAGATGGGAAATGTAGATTCATCCCTGCTAAAGTATTAACTATCAATTGCCTCACAGAGTGATAGAGGGGGAGTAACTCAGTAGCTGAAGTAGTTTACTCCTTGAAGATTTAAAACGGTTCTAAAATCTGGTGTCAAGCTCTGTAATCCATCCATAGCATTCACTAAGATTTCATTTAGCCGTTAGAGGTGCTCCTGCTTTGAGGAAGTGATGCAAACACAAACTTGCTCTCAGAAAAGAAGGGATCCTTAAGATTTAGCAAAATATTTTAAACAGAAACACACGAATATCAGCTGGGAACACAACTCGAAATGGCAGGAAAAGCTTACTCATTCTCTTACAGCACCCTTCCTTGCTTTTGGGTTTCTCATCTCGTCAGTGCTTGAGGTCACTCTTAGGGTATCCCAAGGAAAAGGAGAGCTCTGCTCCAGCAGCTAGGTCCAACCATTGGGGCGGCAGACTACAGCTCTGATTTGACAAAGCAAAGCAACAGCATGAGGCAGTTTAAGAAGGGAGGTGGAAAAGGCCGTTTCATCCAATTCTGCTTGCAGTCCTGAGGGGTTATACGAGAGAAAAGTTAGTATCAGCATTTTACCTGACTAAAAATACATCAGGAAACCAATTTTGGTCGTGTTGTATTTGTTACAGAGAGAAACTGCCTGAAACAGTAGTTACTGAAAGTAACTACTCAGTTACTTTCCTAATTTTCTCCTGCTTCTAAGGTTTACTTCCTTGGTGCTTCGCCCTCCTTCGCTTGGCTACAGGTCGGGCAGCTGACAGCCGACGTCAACACGTGTTGACCAGTGGGTTCCCTCTGCCTGCCTGTTCCCACACTCTGGGAAACATCTCTTGAGAATGGAAGTTCCCCAAAGAAAGCTTGCAAACTTGGAAATGTGACTCAGCTAATTAAAGGGAATCGTTTAACACGTTAGCTTGCCAGAGGCTTCAACAGGAGAGTGGTGCCAGTTTTAGAAAGGAGCAGCTGAGACGACTGAAATAATTGACAACAGAGACGGTCCATCATTTGGCACCCATCTGTCAAAGTGCTATCTAAGAGAAAACTGCAGGTAAAATAAATAAGGCCTAAACTTGATCAGCTGGTGTTTTGTATTTTAAAACCCATTCTCTGGCCTCACTAGCCAGTTTAGCCATTGTCAGAGTGGTTTAGAGATATAGTGTGTTTTCTCTCAGGCATCTGCAAACTATAAACAGTGGGATTTTTTTACTTGCTCTCTGCATAGGTGTTTTTGTACAATTGCTCAAGGATATTTATTTTAGACTATCAAGCCAAGGCTGAGTAGATGTCTGACCACTAAAACTGTGGCTGCCTTGAAGTAGCGAGTTCTGTGTCATGTACCAAGTCAGATGTGCTTCCCTGTGACAGAAGCTGTAAATGATGTGAACAGTAGCTGCAACACTTACTGAGAGCTGAAATTAGGATATTTTTTTAATGCTTTCACACTTGAAGTTGGAACTACATTGAAACCTGCAAACAATTACACTTCTTGCTCAGGTGTTTATACTGATGGACTGACTTTAATCTGAGAAAGGTGTGGAGAGGATAAAGCTAACAAAACAAAGACACATGAAGCTTTCAAGTCCCCGTGTTATGGTGGTTAATCATATACTTAATCAATAAGCCCACATATTATCAGAAGGGGATAAGAATATTTGCATAGCAGAGCATATTCAGAACATATTACATGCTATCTAAAGATTTATTTTTTTTTTTCATTTAAACCAGCCTTCTTTCTCTTAGGGTAGGAAAAAAGTCCGCAGTTAGTGCTACATTCCTCTCTTCCTGAATTTATGATCAGTTCACACTTTGAAGCTGAAAGCTACAGAGGTTGCTGTAGAATGACTGGCTGTATATTGGTGGAGTGGTCCAACACTTATGCTGGATTCTGTATTTGACATTTTCATTGGGAGGATAAAAAGAAATAGGCAGAGCATAAGAGAGAAAAAAGAGAAGGAAGAAAGTGACACTAAAGAAGGATAATAAACTCTGCAGGGCAGATTCTCAGCTAGTATAAATTACCAAGTACATATCTCTATAGAAACATCCAGTTTTCAAAGCTTCGGGAGCTTTTCAGCACAAGGAGGAGTGCTGCACACAATAGGAGATGCTCTGCAGTACAGCACTCTCCACTGGCTTGCTCGTGATACTATGGCCATAAATACATAGGCATGACTTTCACCCGACTTACAATTACTGCAGCTTGATGCATCTATGAGAGATGTACGACCGAGTCTGAAGATGTATAGATACGTGCATATATATAAATATGATGTATCTTTGAAATGAATGTGCATTCACTTAAAATTTAATGGCAAGTATATGACTTGTTAAATCACTAAGGTTTTTGCAGGGAGACACAATGAAAGCTGAGAATTGATTTTGTTTGCATGCAGCATTGAGAAGGTACCAAGTTCTGCACCGGCTGATGCCCTTCTCTGGGGTCAGCTACAGAGAGATTCTCCCGATGTGCAAGTTCTGGCTTTTCTGGCTGCCTCTGTCTTGTCCACAAACACAAAAAACAGAGGGCCTATGTCACATCCCCTCAGATCTGAATACCAGGCAAAATGGGTTCCTGGGACTGGTCCATGCCCAAAATAAAGCCTCTCCATTATACATATTAAGTATAGTCTGCTTCACTTTGTGCAATGAATCAAAACATGCCTATTGAATGAGATTATCATCAATGTTTTTCTAAAGTGTTTGGAAGATAAGACTAATCGTTTGTAGGTGTTACATTTTCTTATCTCAAATAGGGTGTCTTCATCTCGGGTACCTCCCCATTCAAATCTTGTTTCATATAATTATAACCTAGGATAGTTTGACAGTAATGTTATTCATGAGATGCGGACTGGCAAATACCAAGATTTAGTGTAGAGGCACAGCAAGAGGGAAAAGTCTTGGTAAGATCAGAAATAAGTAGCTTTTAAACTAAAATGCGGTTAAAATGGGGAAGTTGGTAAGCCTAGGGGACATTACAAAGTAGGATGGAGGCCTTTTACATCTCTGACAAGAGCATGAATCAGAAAACAGATTTGAGGAATCATGAATTCACCAGTGTTATGCAGCAGTTAATTTTCCTTTGCTCTGAATCGTATGCCATGCTAAACTCTTCAACACTATGGATGATTTCTGAGCTTCATTTACTCCCCTTACTACAGCTTCTCACAACTCATCAGTTTTCACTGCACAGAATTAAAACGTTGTATTTTACACTTTGTTGCCTTCTCTTTTCTAATATTAAAATGTATTAACTTAATATCTCATCCCACCCAGGGAAGCCAAGACACTTTGGCTCAGGGAATCCTATCGACACTCAAATGTGACTATTGTGCCTGGGAGAGCAGAGTTAAAGCTACAGGGGAAAGTTCTGAAAGTTATGAGTTTGAAAGACATTACAGTACTTATGTGTTTCTGTTGTAGATGTTCAGCTTTGCCGAGTTGCCCTCCAATCCCTTACACAGGGATGCAGAGGCAGATGCAGAAAGGGGTGGGTGGGTGCCCCTCGTGTGCTGGCCCAGCTGCGTATGAGCTGTGTACTGTAAGAGCCTCAAAGCCAGGACAACTCATTCATTATCTGTGATTTGCCCACACAATATGCTTTCATCTCCTCACTCGGGCTTATAAATGACAGCTTGGGAATTTGAGTTAATCGTTTTCTGGATCTGGCCCTTAGCAAAGTCATATCAGCATTGCAGCCCTGAAGAATAAAGCTTATTATCTCACTCGAAACCCAGGCCACGCCTCTTAAATTAAGAAAAAAATAAAATCTTTAAAAATAAAAGGCTTCTCAACTACTTGATCTTGCTGGCAGCATTTCTGAGGTGTAACAGAGAAGAGATCTCCAATGGGAGGTGTCTCTAAAAGCTCCAAATGGAATTTCCCTAGAAGAGTATCACACGTGAAATGTGTCCCCTGATAAGGCAGCAGGAGAGTCTGCTGTGCAGCTCAAGGGTTTCCTTTGCAGATGGCCAAGGGGGCCCCATGGGGCTGGCGTGTTGCTGAAAATACTGGGTTTGCGGAGAGCTTAACAAGAGGGCGAAAGACGAGAGCGGAGGAGGGAACGCCACAAGAACAGAGAGCAGAGCTGCACAGAAGAGAGATGCCAAGTGAATACACATCCCGAGGGGCACCGCTGCGCCAAATGCCAGCAGTTTGTGTGCAGGAGGGGGCCCTGCAACGCCAAATTGAATTATCTGGCATAGCAACAAAAAGTAAACAAGCCTGTTAAACACCCTACTGAGGAGCGAAAGAAATCCACTCAAAGCTCAACATGCCTCGTTCTCTTCTAACTTGACAGCTTTTGAGTTAGTTCTGCTTAACTTTCCCGACTGTCCTTGTGCCAGCAAGCTAGAAGATAATTGGGGTAGGTTGACAGCTAATTTAAATCGTCATAGCTTCATTAACTTCAGTGGAAAGAACTAAGTTCATTTTCACTGTCTGGTGATGGGGACCTCTGTCAGCCATGTGTTGTTCGTTCTGGCAGCAGCTGATTGGTAATTAATATATACGTGCGTTTGGTAAACAACATACTTTGGGCACAAAAGACAGGTATTATTTTTCATCTCAGTCTATTAGTTTTACACAGAGAGGGGCAAGCACTTTGGTAGGAAAAGTCACTTTTCTTTGTTTAAGACCTTGACCTTTTCAGACAAAACCTGTAAATTATTTCACACACTTTGCCTGTAGTTTTATTGCACTGGTCTTATTAGCAGTGAAATTTAGGTCATTAAAATGAAGCTTATTTCAAATTATAGGTCAGAGTCAAGCCTGGATTTCATATAAGAGTATAGAAAATGATTTCTTCTAATTGTCTTGCGTACACTGTAATAAAGACCCCATTTTTTGTCTTTGCTCAGGTGCAGCTTCCTTGATTTTGGGTGTCTAGGGCCAGAAAAGCTTGTGATTTGTTTGCTTTTGATTACTGTTTTCCTCCAAACATCCTAAGGTGTTTCAGGAGCTTAGCCTGGAAAGTATGGATGCTTTTTATCTCCCATTACCTTATCAAACCACTCAGATGTATTTGCTCCTGGTTAGCTGAAGGAGAAATTACTGACTGTTATTATATGCAGAGGGAGATATGTTTCTGAGTGAAATGCCTTCAACCCAACCGAGTATGAACAAGTCTTTTTTTTTTTTTTTCACAAGTATATTTCCATGACTTTTGAGCTTTCTAAGCCTCTGTCTCTGCCTGGACTAGCTAAATAATGCTATATCCTTGACTGTAACATATTCAGAAACTTGCTATAGGCGGGGCAGGCTCAATTTTAAACATATACCTGCTGGGTGAGCTCGAGCTGAAGCTTTCACCTCTGTCCACTCTCTTATCTACTCAAGAAGGCCATTACTAGTTGGAATTTTAGCACATTTGCCTGGAAATCCTGTTTTGTGAATGCCCATGGAGCATTGCGCTGGTAATGGTCCTACTGACATAAAGTTTCCTTAGAGCACACATGAAGATGTACTTTCTAATATGAATCCTTGTCTAAATACAGTTAGTTAATCAGAATTAATTTGTAAATGTTTACTTATAAGAAAACTGTGAATCTTCAGTGGTTTTCCAAAAACACTATATACAAAAACATGCAGTGAACAAAACTTCCAAGTTTTCAATGTTTGACTCATCTTCATGAGAGTGGAGCAAGGAGGGAATACCCTTTCAAATGATGGTCAGTGGATATATATTTTTATTTTAAATAGTAGTGTACATGGAAGAACTGGATTGACTGTGTGAAGACTGGAAAAGGAAGTGGTGCTTGTTTTCTCAGGAGAGTTTCTGGTATCTTGTATTTATGTTCTGAACATAAAAATGTGGATACCCATAAAGCCTCTTCATGGTTTTATAGACTGTGCTAGCCCTGTGCTTAGAAAAGATGCCTGGTGTAACACTCTTGCCTGCTCTTGGCTTTGAGAGGTTTGGATTTCAGTGATAACTTCAGGGTAAGCTTTGATTCCTCTTTTCACTCGTACCACCACATGATATAAATATATTAGCCTTTACTAGCCCAATATGAATTTTTGAGGATAGAGCCTTTGTCAAAGGGCAGCCTGTTCAGTGGGAAGCGCTGGTGGCTGAGAGCACCAGGGGCACTCGCTGAGGTATGAAAGCAGATCTGGCTGCAGCAGCCCAAGCACTGCCTGTGCTGCTTTCCGTGGCATCTCCGGTCTCCACT